>QLOH01001181.1:0-84361 GCA_026901365.1 Sesbania bispinosa | reverse complement strand
CTGGTCCTATTTATAAGAATCATTTGGAGAGTTTCTCTTGGTCCTTACGTAAAATCTTTTTCAGGTTATCCCTTGAATTAATTATTTTTTTACAAAAATACTCCATTACTGATGATAGATGAGTAATTAATAAATAGAAAGAGAAAGATTGTAAGTTTCAATTTCAAGGGTAATTATGTAAATATATAACATATTCATGATAAATTTAATTGTTATCGATTAAATTCACCAATTTCCTTAAATTTTGTGAAGTGGTTAAAAGGTTATTATAAATAATACGTTAGTTTAACAATGACCGGATTTGTGTGTACTTGTCGGAGACTTTTCAAACAATCCACTTATTTAACAATTCTAACCTTATATATATTTTAAAATTTTATATTGATATAAGTGAGAATATCCTAATAATTAAATAGATTATAACAATGATTCAAGTTTATTTGAGAACAATTACCATGTCTTTTAAAAAAAAAAACGTTTTGGTGTCCAGCGTCTTTGTCTTGTCACGTTCATATTCCATGTCTCAGCAATAGATGTAGATGCATTAGTGTATGTTTACTTGTACGTTAACAGTGAAAAAAATGAATTTTATTAAATCGAAATGAAATTATTGTGACACAAATTACTTGGAAATTATCGTGATAATATGATTATCACTTTTGCCAGTTGAAATCAGAACAAAACTGTTAAAATTTAAAACTTATGTAACTTATATGAAACTTGTCAGCATATATATTAAATCAAGCCAACAATTGTAATGTGAATGACATCACTGGCAGTGATAAAAGCTTGCAAATCTTGAAGTAGTTGAAAGCATGTTAATGAATAGTATACCTTGCATGTTATATGAATAGTACTTAGCTTTATAATTTTTCTCTTGGATAAGAACATGTCTTGCTAGTTTTTTGCTTTGTTAGGCATCTAATATTTTCATTGTATTTGATTTGCTTATAAAAGGCTTGGTTTGTCGCAGAATATGTATCAATTCAATTCAATTCAATTCAAATTAGAGTTGCAAGTTAAGAATTTATTCTCTTCTCTCTTTCTCATTTTTTCTCTGCTTTGTAAGTGATTTAGTAGTGAGATAATGTCCCACTGATATCAAATTGGTATCAAAGCTTGAGAGCCTGGTAGTTTGAGTGTTAAAAAAATTAAGAATGTGTGAGGAACAAGAGTGTTCTCACTTTCATATTTTTTTAAGTCAGTGTGTGAAAGAGATATGACAAACTACGATATTGTCTGGTCCAGTCCCAAATTAGATGGGAAACTAGATTATAACTATTGGGCATTATTAATGGCTACCCATTTGAAAGCTCATAATATTTGGAGCTATATTGAACCAGGAGCTGATGATGCTACTCAACGAAACGAAAAAACAAACTGGCTCTAACACAAATCCATCAAGGAGTAGATTACTCAGTTTTTAGTAAAATTGCAAATGCCAAAACTGCTAAAGAAGCGTGGGACATCTTGAAGCTGTCTTATAAAGGAGTGGAGAAAGCCCAGTAATCCAAGTTACAATCCATACGTAGAGAATATGAGAGGTATGAAATGTCCAGTTCAGAAACAATTGAACAATATTTTTCACGTGTTACTGACCTTGTAAATAAGATGAGGGTGTATGGAGAAGATATTCCTAACAGTAAAGTTATGGAGAAAATATTACGTACCATGCCAATGAAGTTTGACCATGTGGTGACTACAATAATTGAGTCCCACGACCCACATAGCATGACGGAAACAGAGTTGCAAGGAAGCATTGAAAGCCACATGAGCAGAATCCTGGAGAAGACGGAAAAAGTACATGAAGAAGCCTTAAAAGTCATGTGAATCTCAACAACGTTGCTGAATCCAATCAAACCATAGAAGGTAGAAGCTGTGACAATTTCAATAATGGAGGAAGAGGAAATTATAGAGGCAGAGGTCGCGGAAATTTCAGAGGAAGAGGACGTGACAACTTCAACCAAGGAAGAGGAGGAAACAACTTTGGATACGCCAACCGTGGAAGAGGAAGAAGTAACAATTACCAAGAAAGAGCAAATTATAATTGTTATTATTGTGGGAAGTTCAGACACAAAGTTGCAGATTGCAGATACAGACAACAGGCAAACATAACAGAAAACCAATATCAGGATGTTGGTGAGAATTCTAACCCACAAAGTTTATTTTTGGCAAGCAGTAATTTTTCAGAAAGTGAAAACATATGGTATTTAGATATTGGATGTAGTAACCATATGTGTGGGAAAAATGAGCTATTTTCATCTCTAGATGAAACAGTGATTTCTATTGTAAAATTTGGCAACAACACCAATATTTCAATTATGGGAAAAGGCCAAGTTGCTATCAGATTGAAAGATGGATCCCAAAACTTCATCTCTGATGTTTTCTATGCTCCTGGACTTCATCATAATCTATTGAATATGGGACAACTATCAGAGAAAGGCTACAACATGCAGATACAACACGAGTACTGCACGTTGATCGACAAAAATGAGAGATCTATTGCCAAGGTAAAAATGACTTCTAACCGTCTATTCCCTTTGAAGTTTCAACATGAAAGATTTCCTTGTTTGGTTTCTATAATACCAAATGATGATTGGTTGTGGCATATGCGCTTTGGTCATTTTCATTTCTCTAGATTAAACTATCTTTCAAAGAAAGAATATGTTTCTGGTTTGCCTGTTGTAAATATTCCCAATAGTGTATGTGAGAATTGTCAATTGGGAAAGAAGTACAGAGAATCATTTCCTACAGGAAAGTCATGGAGAGCAAGGAAGCCATTGGAGATTGTTCACTCAGACATGTGCACAGTTGAAATCCCAACACATGGTGGTAGTAAGTATTTTATTACCTTTTTTATTGATGATTTCAGCAGAAAGACTTGGGTGTATTTTTTGAAGTAAAAATCAAAAACTTTTAATGCCTTTAAGTCATTTAAGGCATTCGTGGAGAAACAAAGTGGCTGCAAGATTAAAGCATTGAGAACAGACAAAGGTCAAGAATACCTCATCTGTGCAGATTTCTTTGAGAAATATGGAATTCATTATCAACTGACAACCAAATATACTCCCCAACAAAATGGAGTTGTTGAAAGGAAGAACAGGACAATCATGGACATGGTGAGGTGCATGCTGAAGGCAAAACAAGTGCCTAGAGAATTCTGGGCAGAAGTTGTTGCTACTGTTGTTTATATCTTGAACATGTGTCCAACAAAGACCGTTCGTGACAAAACACCAGAAGAAGCCTGGAACGGAAGGATACCCTCTATCCGAAACCTCAGAGTTTTTGGGTGTGTAGCATATGCCCATGTACCAGATCAATTAAGGAAGAAGCTTGATGATAAAGGAGAAAAATGTGTGTTTATTGGCTACTGCAAAAATTCAAAGGCACACAAACTTTACAATCCGGAGACAAAGAAGGTGATTATTAATCAAGATGTGACGTTTGATGAAGAAGGAATGTGGGACTGGTCTCCAAAAGTAAAAAAGTAGTCGGTGGTAATTCCAGATGGTTGTGAAGAAGAGAATGGACATCAAGATCCAACACCTGATGAGCTAGAAACATCAAGCAGACCACAGAGGCAAAGAAGACTACCGGCCAGATTGGAGGATTATGTTGTGAGTAATGATAATGACCCATCTGATGAAGAAATTATCAACTTTGCTTTATTTGCAGATTGTGAGCCATTGACTTTTGAAGAAGTTGCAAATGATCAGAATTGGAGGAAAGTCATGGATGATGAGATCCATGCAATTGAGAAGAATGAAACATGGGAGCTGATAGACTTGCGAGTAGATAAGAAGCTAATTGGAGTGAAATGGGTGTACAAAACAAAGTACAAGCCCAATGGAGAAATTGATCTTTTTAAAGTAAGGTTGATGGCAAAAGGATACAAGCAGAATCCAGGTATGAATTAGTTTGAGGTATTTTCTCTTGTTGTGAGATTACATACAATTTGTATGATTATATCTATCTCAACTCAAAATAATTGGAAAATACACCAAATGGATGTTAAATCTGTTTTTCTAAATGGTGTATGTTGAACAACCTGCAGGATATTTGATTGAAGGAAAAGAAGACAAGGTCTACAGATTGAAGAAAGCATTGTATGGCTTGAATCAAGCTCCCATAGCGTGGTACAAAAAGGTTGACTCTTATTTTGTGCAACATGGATTTTAGAGATGCCCATTTGAGCATACCTTATATATTAAAGTTGTTGGTCCAGATGATATTCTTATTGTGTGCCTTTATGTTGATGATCTAATCTTTATTGGAAATAATCCAAAAATTATTGCAGAATTCAGGGTGGCTATGATTAAATTCTTTGAAATGACAGATTTAGGCCTAATGCCGTATTTTCTTGGCATTGAGGTCAATCAGCAATATGATGGAATTTTCATATCTCAGAAGAAATATGTCGGTGATATTTTGAAGAAATTCAAGATGGAGAGTTCAAAGCCGATTTCCACTCCCATTGAAGAAAAGTTAAAGTTAACAAGAGAAACAAATGGCAAGAGCATAGATCCAACCTATTACAAGAGCTTGATAGGAAGTCTAAGATATTTGACAACAACTAGGCCAGACATTGTTTTTGGAGTTGGATTGCTCAGCAGATTTATGGAAGAGCCACGCATTTGTCATTTGCAAGGGGCCAAAAGAATTCTGAGATAAATCAAAGGTACTCTGACCGATGGAATTTTTATGCCAATAATACTACTGTGAATCTTGTTGGATATACAGATAGTGATTGAGCATGAGATATAGAAACAAGAAAAAGCACATCACGGTACGCATTTCATTTGGGTACTGGCGCAATATCGTGGTCCTCACAGAAACAACCAGTTGTTGCATTCTTAACAGTCGAGGCAGAGTATATAGCTGCAACTAGCTGTGCTACATAGGCAATATGGCTGAGAAGACTTTTAGAAGTGATGCATCAGAAGAAGGATACTCCCACAGGGATATTTTGTGATAACAAGTCTGCCATTGCACAATGCAAAAATCCAGATTTTCATGGACAGTCCAAGCACATAGATATTCGGTTTCACAAGATCCAAGAGCTGGTAGCTGAGAAAGAAGTGGTGATCGAGTATTGTCCAACTGAAGAACAAATTGCAGATATTTTTACAAAGCCACTGAAAGCTGAGTTATTTTACAAGTTGAAGAAAATGCTCAGAATGATACATGCTTGATTTAAGGGAGGCAAAATATTAAATCAAGCCACCAATTGTAATGTGAATGAGATCAACCGCAATGACAAAAGCTTGCAAATCTTGGAGTAGTTGAAAGCATGTTAATGAATAGTATAGCTTGCATGTTATATGAATAGTACTTACCTTTGTAATTTTTATCTTGGATAAAAACATGCCTTGCTAGTTTTTTGTTTTGTTAGGCATCTAATATTTTCATTGTATTTGATTTGCCTATAAAAGTCTTGGTTTGTTGCACTATATGTATCAATTCAATTCAATTCAAATTAAAGTTGCAAGTTAAGAAATCTCTTCTCCCTTTCTCATTTTTTCTCTGCTTTGTAAGTGATTTATTTGTGAGATATAGTCCCACTGATATCAACACTCCCTTGGTCGAGCTACTCAAAATCCGTCTAGGATTAGGAAGGGAAAGAATGAAAGAAGGGTATTCCATGGTTGAAGAGTTTGTTAGAGCTACTCAAACTCCGTTCCACACTTAAATTTTTCATACTCCATTAATATTTCACTTTTTTTCCTCTTCTACTATCTTATCACATCAATTATCATACATTTCATTTTTCTAATCTCCATTTTTGTCTTTATCTCTCACTCTACACTCCACACACCTATTTTTGAACTATGAATGTATATTTTTCCTGGTTAAAACCTATATCAACATTATGTTGGGACTATATTGCTAACTAACCCTCTTGTTTGACCCTCTTGTTTGACCCTCAGAAGCCCAAAGTTAAAGGCATTGATATAATATACTTATACAGAGATCTTTAAAATTCTGACAAAAAAAAAACAGAAAAAACTTTAAAATAAAAAAACTTAACATTATCATAATATGATGACAGAAATTTTGGTCCTAAATTCCTAATTAAGAAGCTCGTTCATATTTTAATTTATTTTGTGCTGGTTTGAAATTTTGTTTTGACAGTCTTGAAAAATCGGTTTTCATATAATTAAAATCAAATCACTTTTATTATTCCGTAAGAAAAGTCTCTTAAGTTTGAGTAAATGAAAAAAACTCTATTTGAAGAAGAAGTCTCATCTTGATATGAATGTTTGTACTGTTCGAATAGAATTGTCATACGTAAATTTGTGTCACATTTATAATATGATTTTGATGTAAAATCAATGCATGCTATAATTTTGTGTTTGATTTATACTCAAATAAAATTTATTTTAAAATAGCTAAAAATAAGGGCTTAAATATGTTTTTGATCCTTTTAAAATGCACGCGTTTTCATTTTCGTCCCCCTAATTTTTTTTTGTCTTTTAGTCACTCTAAAATTTTTTCTTTTCAAAATAGTCCTCGCCGTTAGAATAGTTAACAGAATGTTATGTGACCGTTAACAAGGGGACTAAAATGAAATAGAGGGAATTTTAGAGGGACTAAATTAAAAACAAGTTAGCGTAGATGTTAATGGTCATATCAGTACTTTGTTAACTATTCTAACTGTGATGACTATTTTGAAGAGAAAATTTTAGCGGGACTAAAAGATTAAAAAAAAATTTAGGGGTCAAGCGATTGCCAATTAAGTAATTAAATGCGCAGGTATTTGATAGTTAAACTTTGCTATGGAAACTAGAGATAATCTTTAGTTCCTTACCCCTTTCGGAATTCCCTTTTGCGAGGTTGAGCTCATTCCCGTGCTTCATAAAGATGTCATAGGCACTGTTTTCGCTAGGAGCTAGTTGGTTTCTTTTTAATATATATATATATTTTGTTTTGTTTGTCTTTGCTTTCTTTATGAAAAAAACAAAGAAAAAACTGAGGTTTATAAGCATGTTGACCTTGTTGGTGATCGTTACGTGTTATTGGAATTTTGAGTAGCAGCTTGTTTGGTATCATGTTAGTATAATAAAAAAAAAAAATTGAATAATTGAATCAAAAATCGCTTTCATTAAATATATATGTTAATTTATTCTCAATTATTAACTTAATAATTTTAGAATTGTGTTAATATTTATGTTTGACTTTGACATTATTGCTAGTAAAGTTACGCGTTGAAATTTGAGTAATGGGTAACGTCATAAGCATAATAATAATAATAATTTTTACAATATCTCAACTATCCTCCTAGAGTTAATTTTCTTCGAGTCGAGTAGGAAAATCTCTTCTTTTATTATTATTATTATTATTATTATTATTATTATTATTATTATGTTTGACTTTGACCTTGTTGCTGCTTGCAAGTTACGTGTTGAAATTTGAGTAATTGATAAGGTAATAATAATGATAATGATAATAATAATAATAATAATATCACAATTATCCTCCGGAGTTAATTTTGCTCGAGTCGAGTAGGAAAACCTCTATAGGTGTTAAAACTTTTCCTCCAAATATTTAGCACAGTTGTATCCTTCGAGCTCAAACTCGATATTACCAGTTAAGATGGAACAACCCCTTACCCGCTGATCTAAGTGCTGATGGTAAATTATATATATCTTTATGTCAACTTAACTAAATTTATATAAAATTTTCGCTCATAATCATTACAAGAAATCAGCGATTTAGATGCGAACGGTTAACATCGGCCACGACACCGTCGCTAGTAACGTCGGTCAAGCCGACGCTAAGTTGAATTTTATTTATTTTTACATTTTTTATGTGTCGATGCTAACTTTATTAAACAGCGACGGCCTAGCCGACGCTACTGGTAAATTAATTTTTTTTAAAATTTTTTTTATTTAGCGTCGACCTTCGTAAAGCTAGTGTCGGTCTGGCTGACGCTAATTTCTTGTTATTTTTCACTATGTATATAATATTTTGCACTATATATTTCAAAAAACAAATATAGTGTAACAGTAATGCTTCTTCTTGTACCATGTAGGTTGCGGGTTCGATCCTCACAATTGATAATTCTGGGGAGAAAGGATTTTTTTGAAAAAATTGTCAAAACCTTGTTACTCAGCGTGTATTTTAGGAAAGTTTATATTTTATTCTTGTTGTATTTTTATTCTTTATCACAACAGTATATTGCTATTAATACTAGGATTATGTATTTAGAATCAATCCCATAATCACAGGGATTTGTCTCCCTAGAATTAGCTGCCCATGTTTCCTAAAATAGCCACCAAGCTCATGTACATATGGGTCCAATGACCTCATAATTCTGTATGAGAAATAGAATATTATAATTATTCCTTCTAAATTTGAGATGGTATCAGAGCTCCTGATCCTTAGAAGCCTCTGACCGTGCCTAAAAAAACCTAAGTCGCAGCCTTCATGTTGCGCAACCTTGAACGCCATCACAACCTTCATTGCTGTCTTTTTTCCAGTTGGTAAGGTGACAAGTTCCCAGGTCTTGTTTTTGTTTAGCGCCTCCACTCCCACATCCATGGCTTGTTTCCATTTCCTGTCATATAATGCTTTAGATACAGAGGAAGGTGTGGGTGTAGTGTTTAGGTTTGTGAGAAAGGTTTTACGGGTAGGAAAGAATTTTTCAAAGGATAGGAAATTTGATAGAGGATAACGTGGCTATTGTGCATGTTCTGGTCCCCTTTCTAATGGAAATCATAAGGTCAAGGTTATCAAGGTTTTGGTCCACATGTACTTTTGAAATTTCAGCAACAAACTCATTAGAATTATTGGAATTTAAAGGATAAAAAGATGTTACCTCATGTAATGATGGTGGGTCGGATTCTTGGACATGGACAAAATCTGGAATGGCATGTTCTTTCCTTGAATATACCGGATTTTCCCCAAATTTCCCACCATTAGTCTCAGGTTTAGGTGCAGGTCCTGCTGCTGAATTAGGGGCTTGTTATGTTGAATCTGGTCTTCTTTCAGTTTCAGGGACAGCAGCGCTAGTGTTCCCAATTTCAGGTCCAAATGCCATATTTGGAAGCATTAGAGGCTCATCTTCCTCTCTTACATTCTCCTTTGTGTGGCGTGGCTTGTTGCAGTAGGTACATCAGGCCTCCTCATGTTTTTTTCTCCATATTGTGAAACCTACTTTTCTTTTGGTTAGCAACCATGGTTGTTCCTCCTTCAACTATTATTGCTAGGCTTTCAGTAGTTGGGGTCTCCAGCATTAGTTCTATCCTGCTTTCTTCACTATAGATAATGGCTATCACTTCATTAAGTCATGAGACTTTCTCTTTTCCCAGATCTTGGATTCGGACCTGATCATATTCAGGATTGAGGCCTACCAAAAAATCATAGACTCTATCTTGTTCAATATACTCCTTACGGATTGTTGAGTCTTTTGAACGCCTTGTTTTTATGACTCGATAGTGATCCAATTCCATACATAGGGACTTGAGTTGATTGGCATATTCTTTGTCTGATTTGTTTCCCTGTTTGGCACCCATGGTTTTCACCTTTACATCATATACTCGTGTAGCATCCTTGGCCTTATAATAGGTTTGTTCTACTACCTCCCAAATTTCCTTTGCTGATTTAAGGAACATACATGTATCACTGATTTTTGAGACAATTGAATTCCACGACCATGCCATGATCATGGAGTCTTCTTCATCCCATGATTTGAACTTGACATCCCTTTCATCGGTGGTATTATCAGTCAAGTGACCGCCTTTTCCTTTTCCCTTCAAGATGGTCCTAATGAGTTAAGACCATTTAAGATAATTCTTTCTAGTTAACCGATAAGCATAATGAATATTCTGCAATTCTCCAATAATTTGGGATTTGTCCTCTGTTTAAGGAATAGGGTTTACAATCTCAGCCATGAGTGCAATCAAAACTGCGATAAAGTTAGAATGAATAGGGTTCCGATGAAGGCTGCAAGGAAGGAGATTTGACAAAGTTGTGATGAAAACCCCCAATCCGAGAATGGGGTAAAGGGGTCCTTAAAAAGGGGCAGGACAAGGGCAAGCACACACTGTTAATGGACAAAGTGAAGAATTTGTTCAACTAAATCATGAAGGGATAGAAAGGGTAAGATCCTTCCTTAGCAAATTGGAGAAGCCCCAGGTACAAGCTCCTTAACATATTCTAGTAAGTTTCCATTTTCTTTTGGACTTAACGTTTCAGCTAAAACCGTGTTACTCAGTGTATATGTTAGGAAAGTTTATATTTTATTCTTGTTGTATTTTTATTCTTTATCACAACTGTATATTGCTATTAATACTAGGATTATGTATTTAGAATCAATCCCATAATCACGGGGATTTGTCTCCCTAGAATTAGTTGTCCATGTTTCCTAAAATAGCCACCGGGCTCATGTACATATAGGTTCAATGACCTCATAATTCTGTATGAGAAATAGAATATTATTCCTTCTAATTTTGAGAAAAATTATTAGCGACGACCAGACCGATGTTATGTTGTGATGGCCATGGAACTAGTGTCGGCCTAGCCGTCGCTACATAACGTCGGCCTAGTCGTTGCTACATAGTGTCGGCCATAAAATGGCGTCGCTACTGCATTAACGATGAGGCTTTTAGCAACGACTGGTGAGTCGTCGCTAATTATGAAATAGTGACGATTTTTCTCCTGTAGCGACGGGGCCGTCACTAAAAACCGATTTTCTTGTAGTGAATATTTCGAGAGACCAATATCAGTTTAGTGTCAATTTTCTTTTATTATTATAATTGCCTGTTAAGACACAGTAACTTTCTATAATAATAAATATTTGAGAATTTATATTTTAAGTAATAAAAATTATTACACAAAGTATAAAAACTAATATTGATTGATAGCGAATTAAATTAAAGTAAAAATAATATGATATTTAATAAAAGGTTAATTAGAAATGACTCTATCTGTGCTGTTATCCCTCTTCATAGATTTATTTGGTGCACTCTTGTTCCTTTTAAGATTTCTTGTTTTGTTTGGAGGGTGTTTTAGACAGGATACCATCAAGAGCAAATCTTGTCAAGAGGGGAATTTTACAACTTTCTTTTTCAGGATGTGTTTGGTGCAATCATAGCTTAGAGACTTCCTATCATTTATTTTTTGATTGCTCATTTGCTTACCAGACTTGGATGTTGTGTGTGAATTGGTGCGATTTTACTTCGGTTCATTCTGTTAATTTTAGTGCTCATTTTGAGAACTTCTTGGGGTTGCCAAATTGTAACTTGAAAATTTGAGATAGGTGGTCAGTGATTTGGTTATTAGTTCTTTGGAGTCTGTGATTCGCAAGAAATGAGACAGTTTTCTCTAATACCTTTTTAATAGCATTTGAATTATTAGAGTTGATTAAATTGCGCACTTGGAAATGGTTGAAAGCTAAAGATAATGGGTTTGATTATCAATTTTCTTGCTGGTCCGAGCAGCCTCTTGTATGTCTTAACCTGCAGAACAAGGTACATGGATTTGTTTCTGGTTAGTACTGCTCTGATACTAATTGGATTGGATGGATTTAGAGAGATTCTTCACTGTTTCTATATTTCTGGTTAATATGTTTATGTGGTCTTTTGATTGGGCTTCTCAAACTTGTATTCTTTTGGAAGTGCAATATCTCTACTTGTCCCACTAGGTTTATGGTTTACAATTCATGTGAAGGGTCCACTTGTTCATAGATGTGTTTGCAGGGGTGCTGTTAGAATATGGTCTTGGGTTTTTTAGCTTGGTTACTTGGTTTTTTTGTTTTGGTGTATTGTCTTTTCGTACTATCGATTGTTTTGGTTGGAGTACTCCGTGTATTCCTTTTAATTCAATTATCTTTTGCTTAGAAAAAAATAGTATTACTTTCATCTCGAATGTGAAAAAAAGACTTTTGCTCGATTTACAATTTGATAATTTTTTTAAATTAATAATTAAAAAATATATATATGAATTACAATGAACATTATTTGATTTCACTTTTTTTTTATATCAAAATTTTTATTGTACTCACGTTTTTTTTTCAAACAAGTACTAAGTTAATAATTAACAGCCCGCCAAAAAATTAGATATTTTAAATGTTTTTAAAAGATTAGTTTTAAAAATAATCAAATTTTAAACTATTTACAAAATAAAATAATTCAAACTTCCATATTATTGATTGATTATGAGCACTTTGTTTGGTTAATAGAAAAAAAAACTGAAAGAAAAGAAAATAAGAGGAGAAAAAAAAGTAAGAAGAACATGAAAATGATTTTATGTATTTGAATGGAAAGAAAAAATAAACATATTTTCTCCTCTTATTTATTTGAGGAAAAAAGAAAAAATATAAATAAATTTACAAAATATCCTAAACACACTCTTTTCAACACACTTCATGTGATTGACTAAAATTTACATGGATCCCACCAAATTATGTGGGTCCCACTATCAATGTGATGAGACCTATTTAATTTTAACCAATCACAAGAAGTGTGTTGAAAAAAGTGTGTTAGAAAGTGTATTGTTAGCATTTTTTCTAAATCCACTCATTTTTGCTAGCTTTTCGTCCAAACTCCAAAGATAGGCGACCTACCATGCCACCAATAGTTTTCTGGTCATTAGTATTGACTTTTAAGTTTCGGTACCTTGGTTTTGTTAGGATCCGGATCATCTCCCGTCTGTCCCGCCTCTGCAGCAGAAATCAGCTACGGAATAGCTATGAAATAACTAAGCAATTAAAATCCATAGCTAATTCGTAGCTCTTCAGTAGCTAATATCTACTGCAGAGGCGAGAGATGCAGGAGACAATCCCTACACGTTTTGTTATTATAAAACAAATTTAATTTTACGATATATATTATTAATTTTTTAATATTAAATATATATTATTTATGGTAAAAATGAAGTCAAATCTTTTGGATCTGTGTCAAAATCACTCTAGTTTTCAACCCACTAAAGTGATTAAATAATAAATACAATAATTGTCAAATGAAGGGAAAAAAATAATACTTCATACAAATTTATACTATACAAATTTTATCTTCTTTATATCACATTATTTATTCTTTTCTTTATATCACATTATTTATCATGTCATTGGACTTCTCCATATTTTTTCCATTATTCAATAATAATATTAATATTTATTATTATTATTATTATTATTATTATTATTATTATTATTTATAAAATTATATATATCCTCCATGCGGGATATATGTACGTGGTTGTAAAACTTTTTTTTTAAGTATTTAATGTAACTGTATCAAAATTATAGAATTCGATACAACTAATTAAATTGATTGTTAGCTTATTCACATATTTGGTGTTATTCTCTCATTATTGTTTGAGACCGATATATTCACTGTACAAATATAGATTATTCCAAGAAGGAAAAAAAAAATCTCAAGTGGTCCAATTTTCCCTCCATTGGCGTTCTTTCCTTCCAGCTTCACCTAAATAATGGGTGAACAAAGGGAACTCATGATTCAGAGTTCAGACGCATGCGATGACATGGACATCTCTTGCCATTGGTGTGAAACACAAACCAATTACGACAATGAAAGTGGGGCTAGCTCAGCACATGTTAAGACTTTAAAACCAAAATTTGAGATGAAGCCTATTCTAATCTAATTAAGTTTAACTCAAACAGTTAATTAAAACAATTATAATTTTTTTGAAAATTTTTCTTTGAAAATGTTTAGATATAAAATTATTTATTAAATTATTATTATTATTAATATAAATAATTATTATTTATGTTAGTATTTTGGTAACTTTGATATATTACATATTTGTTATATAACATGATAAAAAATAATATGTATTTTAATTAGGATTAATATGATAGGAAAACTCAACTAATAAAATAAAAAATATAATTATTAATTATGAGAAACAATTATAGTAAGATGAGACATATTGTTTTAATTAAAAGAGATTTTTAGTAATTAGTAATTTTTAAAGACCTATTAGATATTTATATAAATTTTAAATATGATTATAATTAATATAATATAAAATTATGAGAAATATGTAACATTGAAAGCTTAAAGTCATTACTTTAGTGATTTTTGACCTTTGGGTCCGCCCTGAATAAAACTCCTTGAAATTTCCGGTTTACAAGTCTTTGTTGACTTCATGCAATAATTGAAGGAAAGAAAATATATGTAAAGAAAATGTGGAAAAATCATTTTTAAGCCCAAGGGATTGGTCGAGTGGAGTAATACAGAGTCTCATATCGGACAATGTTGCAGGTTCGAACGCTCACTCGTCCTTTTAGGGTGAAGTAAATATAAGTACATCTGTAAGTGCTCTTTGAGCTTGAAGGCTTTCCCCTACCTTGGACCGGAAACTTCCTCTTACCCTAAATTTGAATAATAAAATAATCATTTTCTTTCTATACGCGATAAATCATGTGAAATAAAATCCATATATAATAATTTATTTCAATTCTCATCTATATAATCTATATATACCTTAATAGTATCACCATTTATTTGATACATTTCATGTCTATATTTTTGTCCCTTCCTAGATATCAAATGTATACAATAAAAAAAATCATATAACAACTCATACAACACACATTTTTTTTCTATCTCTTTATATTACATCACCATCACGTTCCACATTTCTCTGTCTTTATTATTTTTTCTCTTTTTCTCTCACCTTGTTGTAAGTTGTAATGTTGTATAATTAACATCATTCATACATCAATTATTCTCTTTTCTTTTTATCTTTCTATCACTTTGTATGCATAGACACAAGACACTCATATCAAATACTATTTACCAATGAGGGTTGGTTCAAGTGGTACATGTTTGATTCCCCTTAAACAATGTCTCGCTCAAATCTTGTGGATGGAAAAAATCCCCGCTGGGAGAAATATCCCCACCATGATGTAGATGTTCCTGGATCGAGCAGTATTGCCTCCCATGAAGGATACCTGTTCAAACCAAAAATGTCAAATACTATTCAAAATTTTATAGACTGATAAAATTTTTATATTATAAAAAATTTAGGATTTAATTAGTATACATTGTCAGTGTAACAAAATTTTACATAAACATTCAATGGTCTGCCGCCATATCATTTAATGAATGTGACACCTCATGTGTTATTAAATTCAATAAATGATGTGGCAACACATAATTGGATGTCTGTGTAAAATTTCTTTACATTGACACTGTATATATATTAAACTCAATTATTTATTATATTATAAAAAATAAAAAATTTGACATGATATATTTTTGTTAAAATTATTTAAGGAAATAAGTATTTTTGTTTTTAATTCATTTAAATAATGCTTGATTTTATGATGTATTATTATTGTTATATTTTTCACTTCATTTTATTTTTATTTACTTTCTTTTTTTCTTATATTTTTTCCACCGTCTAAGGAAGTACTATTGTGTTGGGTGTTGCCTTTATAACATGCGCTTTGAATGACAATTTTGTCATTTGAAATTTGGTTAGAAAAATGTTTTCTATTAGCAGGTTTGAAGCATTCCTACTCCAACGTAGCCATCAAACCGGGCCATTTATCAGATATCGACCTTTCTAAACTTTTAAAAAATTTGACTAAATTTAAAAATTTATTTTACGATAGGGTCTTTAAATAAATCTTTATTTTTTTAAAATAATTTTATTTTTAATGTTAACCACATGTATTCCATGTTAACAGGGGCAATCCTGTTCGGAGCTTAATCATATTTAAGGATCACCACCTCTCCCTGAGAGGGTATTTTGTGGGGATGAACCCGAGACTTCTTACTACAAGAAAATCGATTTTTAGCGACGGTCAAAAGTCATCGTTACATGGAAAAAACTGTCTCTTTTTAATAATTAACGACGACATAGCGACATAGCGTCGGCCTAATCGTTGATGCAATAGCTGTCGCCGCTAGTTCCAATGGTCGTCACAACATAGCGTCGGCCTTTAGTGCAAAATAATATATACATAGTGAAACAATAACAAGATTTATCCCCAGATTTATCAGTTGTGAGGATCAAACTCGCAACCTACTTGATACCAAGAAGAATCATTACTGTTACACTATGTTTGTTTCTTGAAATATATAGTGCAAAATAATATATACATAGTAAAACAATAACAAGAAATTAGCGTCGGTCACCGACAATAACTTTACGAAGATCGACGCTAAATTTTTTTTTGCCTTTAGTGACGGCCTGACCGACGCTAAATAATTTTTTTTAAAAAAAAAAACTTATTTACCATTAGCGTAGGTCAGGCTGACGCTACATAAAATATGTAAAAATAAAACAAAATTCAATTTTACGTCGGCCTGGCCGACGCTACAGGCGATGGTATCATGGCCGGCGCTACCCGTTCGCCGCTAAATCGCTGATTTCTTGTAGTGTCTTCCCATAGTATATTTTTATTTGACATAATATACTTAATTATTTTAATAAATTAACAAATATATAATTTTAAGACTTTATAATAAAAAATTAATAATCATAATAATAGTAATAATAAAATGTTATTATATTATTTATATTTATTTAAACAACTAAATTTTAAATAGTTTTTTGGATGACCTAAATTCTAGACATATTAACTAAATAATCTTTTAGACTTTTTTTCAACCAGAGGTGAAGCCAGAGAGTGAGGTCAGAACGGAGTAATATTATAAATATTTTCAATGAATCACTTCACCTAAATGCAATTTTATTATTATATATAATTATAATATGAGTTAATATACAAATTAGTCCATAAAAGTGTTACCGTGTTTACTTTTAGTTCCTAAAAGTTAAAGGTGAATAAGTTAATCCCCGAAAGTTTAAAACCGTTAACTTATTAGTCCTTCTGTTAACTTCTGTTAGTTTATTGAAACAAAACTGTTGAGTTCGACTGTTAAGTGATACATTGGATGTCTACATGGAAGGTCAGTTAACAATAAATTTATGTGGATTTTTTAGTATAATGGTTGTTGTCTTATTTGTAATGTGTGTTAAGAAATAGGTTGGCAAATAACATCTAGGAATTAGGTTGTGGGTTTGGGATGAGGTTTGCATAATGCATTAGTATGTTATGTTCATTGTATTTAGATGACTCCAATGGATATAGTTTAGGGCTTATGTTATGTAACGTTCATGAAGTCATAGTCCATTTGTATTGACTTTGAGAAATGAAAAAAAAAAAATCTTTGTACACTCTCACTGTTTGTTTAATGATGAGATTTATGTTGCTTGAGTAAGTTTCAAATGATTGTGGCATTATTTGAGTTTAAAAACCATAATCTAATCTAAGGCAAAATTGCCATTTGTCATATAGTAGAAACTGTGAGATGCCAATTTCATTCACAAATATGTTTTGTCACAAGTACAGTTCCACAGTTTTCTGTCACATTAACCACAATAAAGAAATAAACCAGAATACCAAATGTTATGCAAATTAAAGCTTTAATTTGCATCAAACAAAGAAAAAATAACTAGACTATTGTTAACCTTTTTCATTACAAAATGTATCAAAATACAAAATATGGTTCTAAAAAACATGTCTAGCCCATTCATCAAGTTCTGAGGGATTTTTCATTCAAACTATTAAAAAACCAACAATTTGTTAAAAAACCCCACATATGGGACCACAAAACCCTACCCTTGCTATTCACGTTGGGACCACATGAATTTTACATTCAACCAAGAATTCAGCATACAAGATCATTATTAGTCATCCAAAGACCCATTTAGTTGAGAGAGAAAGCACAAGAAACACTTACCTTGAACGATAACAGTGGCGAACGATAGCGAACACAGAGAGAGAACGGAGGGTAACGCACCAGTAGCAAACAAAGCCGAAAAGAGAAACTGCACCGGTAGCAACCTTGATCAATAACGATGAAGGAACTTCGCAGTGAGGAGGTGTTTTGGTTAGGGTTCATACGAAGGAGAGAAAGAAAGTCACGAAGGATTATTGGGTATTTGTTTGCCATTTTGTTTTGGGGAAATCTACAGCCCTAATTTTATCTAGTTAGGCATCCTACGTGTCAGATAACAACATAACTGTACTGGTCACTTTCCAATTCAACAATTCCATTTCAATAAATTAACAGAGGCTAACGAAAGGACTAATAAGTTAACGATTTTAAACTTTCGGGGACTAAGTTATTCACTCGTTAAATTTTAGGGAATAAAGGTAAACACGATGACACTTTTAGGGACCAAATTGTATATTAACTCTTATAATATTATAACGAGTAAATCGTCAATTTGGTCCCTGAAATGACAGAAATTAAAATTATATCCCTGAAACTGTATTTCGTTCGTCAAATCAATCTCTCTGTTAACAAAAGAAAATCTTTCAGAGACTACTTTGTTAGTGATTTGTTAGTTTTAGGGATTTATTTGAATTTATGTACTAAGATTTGAAGGATTAAATTAACAGCACGTATCAACTTAGAGGAACTGAATTGTACTTTTATTAACAGAAGGATTGCTTTGATAGATGAAATGCAGTTTCAGGGATTGATTTAGTTTCTATCAATTGAGAGACTAATTTGACATCGAACAACACTTTCAGGGACCAGATTGACGATTTACTCTATTATAATATAACAAAAATAAAAACTAAATTAAATATATAGCGAATTAAGATAAACACTTATTTTATATATATATATTATGTAACTTAAAATTCTCTAAATTATTTTAATTATTATTCTATTTTAATTATTTTCTCTATTCATTTTAATTTTTAATCAAATATTTATCACTAAAAAATTAATAAGAATTTAAAATTTATAAAATAAAACTAAAATAACAATTACCTAATATTATACTCTTGTCTAAAAAATAAAAAAAGAATTTATATAATAAAATTTATGTAAATGCATTTTATATCATTTTACATGAACTATCCACTTAAGTCAAACATTTATAATTCAATATGTCAAACATTTATAATTCAATATGTTGACTTATGAGCTTCAAACTAATTTATTCACTAGTTTTATTAAATATAGCATGTCTGATTATAATTAAGCTTCTATTATGCAACAATTTTATTCCATAATTTAAAATATATAAATTTACACAATAATATAAGTACACACATTATATATCCTCATTCTAGTATATTTATTTTTATTATTATTATGGAATACTACTTTTTATATTATTATTTTCATATTACACTAATTATTTTAAGTTTGGAACTATTTATTTAAATTTTTAATAAAATAATTAATCTTTATTCACAACAATTTAAAATTATATATAATGAAAACTTTTTTTATAAAAAAATGATATTTAAAATCATATTTACCCAAAGTTTTTAAGATTATCAATAATTTTAAATAAATCATAATATAAAAACTTATAATTAATTGAAAATATATAATTACCAAAATTTATGATTTGGCTCAATAATTAATAATATCCATCTGTCTTTTTACAATTTTCAACTAGTTTAAGAGTTAATTTTACCGAACATTTATAATCAAACCAGCTAGCTAGCTTATGAGTTTTTAACTTTCATCTATATTTTTCAACTCCCAGTTAATTTTTTTTATAAGCAAAGTTCAATAAATAGTTAGGGCATTTAGGGGTGCTCAAACCCAATTCTCTTAGAAATTAGTATACAAAAACAAGTGCACGAAACACCTTAACCAAACCCCACGGAAAATACCCCACTTACGGGCCGAATTCAGCAACTAAAAAAGAACATTCTGGAAAAAACACAAGCCCGAGAGGATATGTAGAAATCTAAGTTCAATCAACAAGAGTCAAGAGCTTCTGATAACAAAATATTACCAAATACCAATCTTTTGCATTTGAAACAGAACTACGATTACAATTGAGCGACGTGACAGAAAGCATGAAACGACACCCAATTTAATTAACAAACATTTACAACGACAAAAAATCGAATCAGTCAACCACCGAAACCGTAGAGGGTCCTGCCTTGCCTCTTGAGCGCATAAACGACATCCATAGCAGTCACCGTTTTCCTCCTGGCGTGTTCTGTGTATGTCACAGCATCGCGAATCACATTCTCGAGGAAGATCTTCAGGACACCGCGAGTTTCCTCATAGATGAGACCACTGATCCTCTTGACACCTCCTCTTCTAGCCAAACGCCGAATTGCGGGCTTCGTGATTCCCTGAATGTTATCGCGGAGCACCTTCCTGTGCCTCTTGGCACCTCCCTTTCCCAAACCCTTGCCTCCTTTTCCACGACCTGACATTTTCGCACTGACAGAACTTGCGAGAGCTAGCACTAGCACCCACGATGTGTTTGACTTCGATATGCCAAGCTTTAGTTTCAATTTGATATTTAAAGTCGCGGGTTGAGATTGGGATCCTCGTCATGGGGTTTTGGGAGGCTTCCAACCGTTGATTCTTAACGATCGGACGGTTCTTGTTCTTAGGTGTTATGATGTTCGAGTGGTTCTTTTCGCGGATCGATGACGTGCCCACTCGAGATATCGAGGTCTGTGTCTTTCTTTGACACGTGGACATAAATAGGATCGCCACTAGCTTAACAAACAAACTGTTGACACCGTTGATGGCTCTGAATCGACGGTTCGCATAGTTTTATGGTCATCATCATGGATCGTTGACGTGGCACGGACTTTCACTTGCACAGTTGCATTTAAGTATGAACTGAAAGGATTTATATTTATATATTTTTTTAAAGATGAAATTAGAGTAAAACTTGAACCCACATAATTTAATGAGTATATCATATTATTAAATTTATTAAATAATATAATGACACATAATTAGATATTAGTGTAAATTTTTTATACACGGTAACATAATAATTAAACTCAATTTATTATAAGATTTCAACTAAACATAAAACAAGTTTCTAATTTGTATCATGTCACAAATATGAAAAGTGATTTTGGGATAAATCAAGTGCATACCTAAAAACGTTTGATTATATGAAATTATATTTCAAGAAATAATACTTTTAAGAGTACTCAAATGTTATTCTTGATAAAATTTATAAAAAATATTTTAAAAAATTTTAAAATTTATAATAAACATTGAGGTGTTATATTTCTAAACTCACTTTTTTCTAGAATAATTTTACGTACTTTTAAAAAATTTTAGGATACTATTTTAAAAATTGTCTATCAAATAAGTTTTCACTTTTCTATTTTTAAAAGCAGAAAATGGATTTTTAAAACTATAAACAAACATGTCATTACTGTTAACACGTACATGACTGAGTGATTGTTTGGTATTTTAAAATAGGTTAAATTATGAATTTGGTCCCCTAAAATATCACGATTTTTTCACTTGATCCCTCATTTTTATTTTTTTTCAAAGTGGTCCTTCAAAAAAAAATCCCAAATGGTCCCTCTGGTTTTTTAACCATAAAGTGCTGACGTGACACCAAAAAATTAGGGAAATAGTGTGACACAATATAGGGAAGTACACAACGGTTGGAGTTGAAGCTTTTCAAGCTATAAATTTGACAAAATCACATCATTTTTGTGTCATTGTGGACACTATAGAGACAAATAGTGTGACACAATGTCACGAAACGTGACGATTCATAAAAAAAATAACGGAAAACACATAGTTGGACTATAGTGAAAGAAATAATAAGAAATCAGGGGCTATATTGGGGGTTTTTTATTTCTTAGGGACTAAACTGCATGACCGTAAAAAAGTCAGGGACCAATTTGCTAGTTTATTAAAAAAAAGACTTCTTCTATAAAATGAGTTTCCTCTGGTGTATGCACATCAGCACATGAGGCATCAAATGAGAACAAAATTTATGGAAAGATAACTAACTTTAAATATTTAATCTAGCATGAATATTAAAATTATATTAAATTAAAATCACATTAGATGTTGACTAGTATGAGCTGTGGCAAGAGAACGCATGTTAAGGGAGTAAAACCCTCTCAATAAGACTTGAACCAAATACTCTGCTAAAGGAAATCAAGTTCCTTATCACTTAGACAAACAAACATTAAATTATCTATATAACATTAAATGATCAATTTTAATTTTCCTAACTGAACTGGTGAAGTTCTCCGATGGAGGATTCCGGTCGCAAGATTGGTTGTCCACGGTGGTTCCCGCCAGAAACAGAAGAGGGGGGTGTACCTGCAGACACTCCGATGCTCAAGTCAGTTTGTGTAGCAAGTATCAGAGTATATTGAGAATGATACCTGATTATTCAAAATCGTGAGTATTTATAGGGAAGAAATAGTGGTGAACTGTTACTGTCGTGAACATCTGAGTACGCAAGATATTCCTCCGTGTTGGCATGTTCCGCCTTGAAATATCCATGCCGGTATGGCGCCCGTATCTCACTCCGTCGCTTCAGGTAACTGTCATGTGGTTATTGGCTCTGCATGACGTCCACGTGCCCAAGGGATGCCGGATGCCGGACACTAGTCCAGAACAGTTGCCCCCGAAGTCGTAACTTTCATATTTGAATGTACGGCTTAAGTGTATTTCTTACCCCGGGTGACAGTTATATGCCGGATGGCGGTGCCGTTTAATCTGCCCCCAGCTGCAACAGTTCAAATCTCGAGACGCGACGTGTCCCGTTTTTAAGGGCACGTCGCTTGGCGTTCCGCCAGGTGTCACGATCTCTCCTGTTGCATAAATGATCCGAGGGAGGAGAATGATTGGCCCTTTTTTCAAAAATTGAGGATTCCGCTTCGCTGCTGTCTTCTTCTTCTTCCTCCCGCGACTCCCTTTTCCGGTGCGGCGAAGCTCACAGTGCCCTTTCCCTGCTCAGGTGGCCGCGGTGGTGTATGCCATTCGAACCGTCGGGTCTTGCTCAGTTCCTTTCAGCCTTTTGCTCGGAGTTCCTCCAAGGTATTCCCTGTCCTCTCGCCCTTTATTTTTCCCGGTGGTTTTGCATTTTGTTGGCTGTGTTTGGGACAGTGTGTCATCAAAAATGGATCCCGAGGGTGGTTTTCGGGTTGTAGTAGATGAAAATGCGGAAGGAAGTAGGGTTGCGCCGCTAGTTCGCCGGACCCGTAGTAGTTTTAGCTCCATATCTGAGAGTTTAAACAATTCAGTTTCTGGGAAGCTACCCCGGGGAGCCTTGCCCTTGAACTCCCTGACTCCTAGTGAGTTTTGGGCCCTTTATGCCGAGCTATCTGCTCGCCTGGGGAGGAGTGTCGGGATGGATGAAGTAAGGGAATATGTCGGCTCCGTCCGGCTGGGTTCGGGCATTCCGTCGTCTTCGGATTCAGATTCTGACGAGGACTTACAGGGTCTTTCTTACAGGTCCCAGGAGTTATTCTTCCCTGAGATGGGAAAAAGGAAGATTCACACTTCCCCGGAGGCAGACTTCCCGGAACCGCCTAACAGTGAGAGCCTCAGATGGGTAGATGTGGAGGCGTTGGGTACTCCATGTTGGTACAGCTCAGAGCCGGAGTTAGAACTGGCCTTCCGGCATGTGACCTACGCGACTCCCGGCCACGAAGATGACTGGTCAGTGGAGCTCCCCGGGGAAGACGATAGGGTTTGTAGTCAAGGGACCTTAGAAGAGCCATTTCTACCCATGTACAAGTGTCTGTTTACGGATTTAGGGGTCCGGCTTCCGTTCTCAAATTTCGAAGTTAGCCTTCTCCGTTATTTGGGCGTCGCCCCTCGCAACTGCACCCGAATGCCTGGGGTTTCATCCGCAGCTTCATGGAGGTATGCGACGCCTTGGGGTTAATGTACAACTTCGATATTTTTTTCCACATGTTTAAACCGTACCCCGTGGTGGATGCGAACGGGCGGAAGGCGTGGCTGGCCTTCAGGGCCGGTCCTGGCGGCAAACTTTTTGAAGTTTATCAGGCTTCATACAAGAACTTCAAGGAGCGCTTCGTCTTTCTTCGCCCAAAGGAGAGCGGGAAGCAATGGCTGCTTAAGGAAGACGGCAAGCCCAAATTCCCGCTGTACTGGACCCAAGATCATTTTAACAGGGCGTCCAGGGATTATGTTTTTAGTATTGAAGAGCTATCTGACCCTGAGGTTGCCGTGGTGAAGGCATTGCAAGCTTTTAGAGAGGAACACGGGATTTTGGGGTGCCATCGAATCCTCAATGGCGGTGGCCGGAGCTTAAAAGATCGTTTAGGTATTTCCCAGATTTCCTTGTGTTGCTTCTTTGGGGAATTTTCTCATATCTCTTGTCCTTCTTTTGCAGGTGACATGGCGGGAAACAACATGTTGGCTTTGGCAGAGAAAAGGGCCAAGCGTGAGGCCGCTAAGAGAGCAGCCGTTGATGCGGAAAGAGCGGTGGCCGCTGGGGCCGGTTCATCCGATCTGACATCCTCCAAAGCGGTAACCCAGGTCCCGGGTGAACGTCCTCTGAAGAAGGTTCGGACCGAGGCGCTGAAGGGTCCCCTTAGTTCTGGGAAGGGTGTAGGTTCCAGTGAAAGTCATTCCGCACTTCAAACACCTTCCGGTGTCCCTTCTTCCCAAAGGATATCATGGGCCACGCCGGACCCCGAGGAGGACGCCGCCATGAAACTGCTGGGCCAACAAGGTCAGCGCGTTTTCACGGGTTCTTCTGCTGCTGAGATGAAAGATTTCCTTGGTCAGGTGGGCACCTGGTGTTTGCGGGGTGCCATGATGGCGGAATTTTTCCACAGTACCATAGATGAGGTGGCCGCCCTCCCTCAGATCAAAAGGGACTTCGAAGCCGTCTCGAAGAAGCTGAAGGACGATGAAGTCGTGATGCAAGATGCCCTCAAGAAGGTGAAGGGGCTTTCTGATGACAATATCCGACTTACGGATAAGAACAAGGAGCTGGAGGAAGAAATCAAAAAACTGAAGTCAGATCTAGACACCAAGAGGTCTGAAGCCATCCAAGCCGTCTTGGAAAAACAAAAGATGGCGGAGGATCTCGAGGGGGCTAGGGAGGAGTGGAGGGTTAAGGAGGCGGAGTACGAGAAGGAGATCCAGCGGGTGGAGGATCTCTGGGACGAATCAGCTGAGGTATTCTTTCACAATGCCATAGATCAGATCAAATTCTTGAACCCCGGAGTTGACCTGCGGACCAGAGGCATGAGCACACTCTGCGTGGTTCGAGATGGCAAGTGGTACCGGGGGACCGGGAATTTTTTTGTGGAGGAAGATCCCAGCGAAGTAGAGATCGCTCCTCCTCCCATGCACCCCCTGATTTTGGAGGCCGACATCGCTTTCGGGGACATGAAGGGCCCATCTGAATCCGAGATGGTGGATGCCCAGATTCTTGGTTTGGAAGACAACAAGTCTGATGGTGATGCGACTGTGCTTCCCGATGTTCAACGATGAAGGGCCGGAATGCCGGCTTAATTTGTAATTATTTCATTTTCTTTTTTGGCGGTGTGACGCCCCTTTGTAAGTGATCGAACGCTTGTTATAACCTATTTTTATGACTCCGAATTTCTGCTCTTTTATTTCCTTGGTTGATTTTATATGCGCACATCAGGACCCCGGACATTGCCGGTGTCGGGATCCTTTCTTTCCCTTTGCACTGAAATCAAGTTTCAGTTAGGGGGCGCTTTGGATGTATCCCTGCTATGAAGGTGGCAAGCCGTCATAGGGGGACATCATCTTTGATGCCTTTGCTCAATGTTTGGATTCGGGAGTGAGCGTACGGCGCGAAGCCGTTTTATCATGAAATGTAATGAATGTAATGAATATGCTTCTTATTTGGCTCTAGGCCACGGCGTTAAGCCTTGTAGATCTTACATTTCCAATTGGCATTCGAGCCCCGGCGCTATCCCATTTGTTGGGTTTTTACAACATTTAGATTTCCCATTCTAGTGGGTCGTTATCTAACTGAAATACTTCCTGAGTTTGGCGGCGTTCCACGTTCTTGGGATGGGAATCCCTTGTAAGGTCTCAAGGGCGTATGCTCCAGTATCAGTCGTCGCCGTTACCCGGTATGGTCCTTCCCAGTTGCACGCCAGTTTTCCTTGGGTGGCGTTTTTACCGCCAATATCGGCGCGGCGGAGGACCAGCTCCCCTACCTCGAAGGCTCTAGGGACCACCTTGAAGTTGTAATGAGCCGCTGATTGAGCTTTAATGGCGGCTTCTCGGATAGCCGCTTTATCACGGATTTCCTCAATTATGTCCAGGTCTTCTCGCAAGCGGCATTCGTTGATTCCAGGGCTGAAATCAAGGGTTCTAAGAGACGGGTTCCCGATTTCCACCGGGATGACGGCATCGGTGCCATACGTGAGCCTAAATGGGGATTCCCCAGTTGTGGAATGAGGGGTGGTGCGATATGCCCATAATACATGCCATAATTGTTCAGCCCACAACCCCTTTGCGTCTTCCAGTCTTCTCTTCAAACCACGTAGAATTACCTTGTTAGCTGCTTCAGCCTGCCCATTCGTTTGTGGGTGCTCTACTGACGTAAAGCGCTGCTTGATATGAAGCCCCTGAAGCAGGTCCCTGAACCCTTTATCAGTGAACTGGGTTCCATTGTCCGTAACGATGGTATCCGGGATCCCGAACTGGCATATTATCCTCCGAAAAACGAACCTTTCCAGGTTTTTGGCAGTGATTTTAGCTAATGGTTCTGCCTCAATCCACTTAGTAAAGTAATCAACTGCTACGGCCAAATATTTTACCTGTCCTGGAGCTAGAGGGAAAGGTCCCAGGATATCTATTCCCCACCATGCAAAAGGCCATGGCGCCGTGAGAGAGGATAGCTTCTGGGGAGGGGCCCGGTGGATGTCGGCATGTCGCTGGCAAGAATCACATTTTTAGACATGTGTGGCGGCGTCGGCTTCTAGAGTTGGCCAATAATAACCAGCCCGGAGAATCTTCTTTGCTAATGCCCTTGCTCCAAGGTGTTGGCCACAACATCCCTCGTGCACCTCAGCCAGAATATATGAGATATCAGATGGAGGGATACACTTTAATAGTGGTTGTGAGATTCCTCTTCTGTATAATTTCCCTTGGTGCATACAGTAACGCGCTGCCTGGCGCTGTACCTTCCTTGCTTCTTCGGCTTCAGCGGGTAGGATTCCGGATTCCAGGTATCTTTGTATGGCGGTATACCAGTGAGTCTCATTGTCGACGGAGAGCACTACAGTAGGAGAGTTTATGCTTTCCTGAATGACGGATCGATGGCTTCCAGAAGATCGGGTGCTGGCCAGCTTGGATAAAATGTCAGCGCGTCCATTCCTTTCCCTGGGTACATGACAGATGTCCACTTGCCGGAAGGATGACATTAATTCTTTGACTCGAGCTAAGTACTTCATTAGGAGCGGCTCTTTCACCTGGTAATCGCCTTTGATCTGGGATACCACCAGCTGAGAATCACTGTTTATTCTGATATCCTGTGCGCCGATTTCAGATGCCATACGAAGACCGGCGATGCATGCCTCATATTCCGCCTGATTGTTGGATGTAGGAAAAGAAAAGCTAAGGGAATGCTCCAGGATGATTCCCTGATTATTCTCAAGCAGGATGCCGGCGCCAGATCCTTTAGGGTTGGCTGACCCATCCACAAATATCTCCCAATGGATCGGCTCTGAAGGGGTAGCCGGTGTGAGTTCGGCAATGAAATCCGCGAGAGCCTGTGCCTTGAGGGCTTGCCGAGGCTCATAAATGATCCCAAACTCTGATAGTTCCACTGCCCACGAAACCATTCTTCCTGCCAAGTCCGGCCTGTGTAATATTTGACGGATAGGCTGATCCGTGCGTACTATTATTTGATGGCTTTGGAAGTACTGTCTCAGACGCCTTGCTGCCGTTAGAAGTGCGAATGCCACCTTCTCTACCTTTGGGTACCTCAACTCTGGGCCCTGCAGTGCCTTGCTCACGAAGAAGACTGGCCATTGGGCGCCGTCTTGCTCACGGACAAGGGCGGCGCTGACCGCTTCCTCTGTGATTGATAGATAAAGAAAAAGTGGCTCTCCAGGCCTTGGCTTTGTTAGGATAGGGGGAGTTGCCAAAATCTCTTTGACCCGTTGGAAGGCTTCCTCACACTCGGGGGTCCACTGAAACTGGGACCCCTTCTTTAGAAGCCGGAAGAAAGGTAACGCCGTTGCCGCGGATTTGGATATAAAACGAGTCAAGGCGGCAAGGCGGCCTGTGAGCTGCTGAACCTCTTTGACGCACACGGGACTCTTCATTTCCAAGACTGCATTGCATTTTTCTGGGTTGGCCTCAACCCCTCTTTCGGTAAGCATGAACCCCAGGAATTTTCCAGCCCGGACTCCAAAGGTGCATTTCTTTGGGTTCAGGCGCATGTTATGCCGGCGTAAACGATCAAACACTACTGAAAGGTCTTGAGCATGAAGTCCTTCCTCTATGCTTTTGACAATCATATCGTCTATGTAAACCTCCACAACCTTACCACTTAGACCCTCAAAAACCTTATTCATCATTCTCTGGTATGTTGCCCCGGCATTTTTTAGGCCGAACGGCATCATTCGGTAACAGTAGTTAGCTTGGTCTGTCATGAACGCAGTTTTTCTTGATCAGGAGGATACATTGGAATTTGATTGTAGCCGGAGTAGGCATCCATGAAGGATAGCAGACGATAACCAGCAGATTGGTCCACTAATCGATCAATGCTGGGAAGTGGGTAGCAGTCCTTTGGGCAGGCCTTATTGAGATCTGTGTAATCAATGCACATTCTCCACTTTCCTGACGCCTTCTTTACTAACACCGGGTTGGAGATCCAGGTGGTATACTTAACCTCTCGTATGAATCCGGCTTCAGACAGTTCCGTCACCTGTTGAGCAATGGCCCCCAAGCGTTCTGAACCCATCCTCCTCCTCTTCTGGGATACCGGCTTCTGTTTGGGGTCTACTGATAAGCGATGACTCATGAACTCAGGGTCTATGCCGGGCATGTCAGCTGAAGTCCATGCGAACAAATCTCCATTCTGCTGGAGCAGGTTGCATAAGGCTCTTCTAACTTCTGGCTCCATTCCCGTTCCTACCTGTACGGTTTGGTCTGGATGTTTTCCAACTTGAAGAGGCTGGGAGTCTCCTGCTGGCAATAAACATTCAGCGGCGAAGTCATCCCGGACATCAAGATCTGTTAGCATAATCTCCTTCCCCGGCTTCCTGGCTTCCTTCCCCGGAGGGATTCCTTGTAACAGGATCTCGCCGTCACTTGGTTCCCTCTCAAAGATACGACATCTCCTGCATCTCCCCAGAACTTCATGATGAGATGGCTGGTGGAAATGATAGCTCCTATGGCGTTCAAGGTCGGCCTACCCAGAATGGCGTTATATGTGGAGGGGCAGTCTACTACCAGAAAACGAGCTTTCACCGTTTTCGAAGCCGGAGGCACTCCCAGAGTCAACAGTAGCTCTACGTAGCCTAAAGGCCTGGTCTTGTCTCCCGTGAATCCAATAAGGTCTCCCCCTGTATAAGGCAGCAAATCTGTCTCCGGAATGTGTAGATTTCTGAAAGTTTTTCAAAAAGTATATCCGCTGAGCTGCCCTGGTCCACGAATATTCTCCTCACTTCGTGATTGGCAAGAAAAGCCGTGATAAGGAGTGGATCATCATGTCCTGGGATCACCGGTCCGAAATCATCACTGGTGAAAGCCATAGGAAGGTACCTCTGACGATGCCGACGGGCCGGAGGGTCAGATGCTGTGCTCATAATTTCTTTCAAATGTCTTTTCCTAGAGTTGTTGCTTTCTCCACCCCCTGCAAACCCTCCAGCTATAACATAAATGATGGGGCGGTCCGCGTCAGGCTGTTGCTCCCTAGCCGGGGTTTCCCTGCGCTGGGATGCCCGGGGTTCGTCTTCCTGATGTTGGCGAGACTGTGGTCGGGATCTGTGAGATGTTTCTCTCTGACTCCTAGAACGATGCCGGCGGGGGCTTCTACTTCTTGACCGGCTTCTTCCGCTTCGTGGATTAGAATCTCTCCTAAAACCTCTGTCTACTCTATCTTTTTTCACAAATCGATTAAGCTTCCCCAAACGAATAAGGTCCTCAATAGCATCCTTCAACTGGATGCATTTGTCTGTGTCGTGCCCCTGACATCTGTGAAAACGGCAATATTTGCTTTTATCAGTCTCAGGCCTCGTCTTCAATGGTTTGGGGCGGGGTATCCCGGCTTCAAACATTTCGACGTGCATTACTTCATTCAATATCCTGCCTGGCGAAGTGGTCAACGGCGTGTAGAGACTATATCGCCCCTGAGGTCTGTTCTGCCTGTTACCCCTTTCACCGGCAGGCTTGTCCGGCTTAACGGCTTGCTCTGAGACGCCCTTCAACTTCAATGCCAGCTCCTCATCTTCCAAGCTGATATACTGCTCCGCTCTTGTTAAAAATTCCTCCATGGTAGGCGGCTTCTTCTTGGATAAATCAATCCAAAAAGGTGAATGTGGAATCAAACCATCTTTGGCCAGCATCAATTGTACTCTGGGCTGAATTCCTTGCGCTAATAGCGCTTCCTTGGTAAACCTGCTGATATAATCTCTAAGTGATTCCGTGGGGTTCTGACGTATCTGTTTCAAGCTGGCTTCTGTTTTTGGCTGAACTTTGCTAGTGGTAAAACTAGTAACGAACTTGCTCCGAAGTTCCGCCCATGTGTTGACGGATCTGGGAGGAAGAGACTGGAACCAACGCAGAGCAGTCTTTCTCAAAGAAAGGGGAAAAACCCGACACATGATGGGGCCGGTTGCCCCCCTGATGGACATGGCGGATTCATACACATCCAGGTGCTCCAAAGGGTCTCCTGTTCCGTCGTACTGCTCCATCACTGGCAGCTTTTCAAACCTGCGATTTACTGGAAATAGCATGATTCTCTCGGAAAATGGGACAACGGCTTGAATAACCTCATCGTCAGCGTTGACGTCTGGCGGGGATTCCTCAGGGCGGTCATGCCAAGAGAATACCGGAGGCCGTCTACGCTGTGAGCGGGCCGGCGATACTGAGTGCTGGAAAGATGCTTCAGGCGAGGGCTGGCGCTCCCTGGAGGGCACAGGCTAGCCATGAGGGGGTTGGTCTCTTCTTGGAGACATTCTTGGTTCCGCTGTATGATGGGAAGGAGGTGGTTGTTGATTCAGCGGTTGCTGACGCTCTTGATCTTCCTGATTTGGTGTTTCTTGGGTGATGATCTGTGCAGACAAGCGTATATGTTCTTCCTCGAGCCTAGAGAGGCGTCTGGCGTATTCTTGTAGCATACTGTCTTGTCTACTGATAAAAGAAAGCAGTTCTTGCCGCGACGGCTGTCCTGGTGGCGTAGAGCCAGTAGGAGGCGGAGTAGGTGGACGATTGTTTTGAGGTGGCGCTTTACGGTTGGCCGCGGCGACGGCGGCTGAAGTAGCGGCTGAGGAGCCTGGGTCAGGCGCCGGTGGGCGCTGAAGCGTGACAGGGCAGGAAGTGTAGTGGCAAGAACGCCAATGGCTGCAGTTGGTGGCGCGGCGGCAAGATTGCCAACTGGGGACTCTTGGATGCGGCCACGGCCCGTACCTGTGGCGGAGTTTGCCCTTGTGTCAACCATTCTTGCGTGAGTTACTGGAAACGAAAGTCGTTCCCACAGACGGCGCCAATGAACTGGTGAAGTTCTCCGATGGAGGATTCCGGTCGCAAGATTGGTTGTCCACGGTGGTTCCCGCCAGAAACAGAAGAGGGGGGTGTACCTGCAGACACTCCGACGCTCAAGTCAGTTTGTGTAGCAAGTATCAGAGTATGTTGAGAATGATACCTGATTATTCAAAATCGTGAGTATTTATAGGGAAGAAATAGTGGTGAACTGTTACTGTCGTGAACATCTGAGTACGCAAGATATTCCTCCGTGTTGGCATGTTCCGCCTTGAAATATCCATGCCGGTATGGCGCCCGTATCTCACTCCGTCGCTTCAGGTAACTGTCATGTGGTTATTGGCTCTGCATGACGTCCACGTGCCCAAGGGATGCCGGATGCCGGACACCAGTCCAGAACACTAACCTTCTATGTTCCTATGAGTATTTATACTCCCTCCTGTATTTATCTCTCTCTATATATACGCATACATATATACCTGTATGTTTTGTATATGTTGTAAGTGATGGGTTGAATCGATATATTGCTAGCTATGTATATTATTGTGATTTAGGGCATCAATATTGTGTCAAAATTAATATGTATGAGTAAACTAGTGTCATATTTCACTGGTCATGGATCGATATGGATCAGGATTCTCTACAGTTTTTTAAAAACTGCATGGAATCATCATCCTTATTTTTTTTATGATCTTATTTAACATTAAAAATTATGTCTTAGAAATTTTATAAGCCCTTGGATTTAACTGCAGAGAGCTGCAGTTGAAAGGACAATTGGAGGGATCCATTCCCATCGATATGTCATGTCAAGTCATTCACGTGGATGAACAATAAAGTGTTTAATGATATACCAGACTGACCCATATTGAAAATGCCGCATAGATTGTTATGTAAGTTTTATAAGCAATTCTTATGGCGATAATGTTGTATGTGGTTCTTGAACTTGATGTTACTACAGTTTCTAACATGAAAACGTATAATTTGATATATTTAAACGCCACATCTAACCTGGTGATTTATAAAGGTGGTTCGTGCTTTCCTGGGCATGCCACCAATCATATGGGGAGATGAGAGTGACTAGATGGAATTTTCCTAAACACACTCCCCTCCCCCTCTCCATCTTTATACATAAAAGTTTAATTTGTAAATGAAATATGAACCGATTTTATTTTGATATACTTCTTTTTAAGTAAATTTCCACTACAAGAAATTCAATTTTTAGTGAGTGTTTTTTTTGCGACGGCCCCTTGGCGTCGCTATGCCGTCACTACAACATCAAATGCACTGTTCAGTGCAATTAATTCTTAGAGACGGCCTAACCGTCGCTAGGAATTGATAGTAGCGACGGCTAGACCGTCACTATAAATTTTAATTTATTATCTTTTTTTTAAATGATAAAAAAAATAAACCTAGCAACGGCTTTAGAGACGGAAAATCGTCGCTACATTAAAAATAAATTTTTAATTTGCGCGCACACTTTTTTAAAAACGTAGAGACGACACGTTAAAAACCTGCACGCGTTAAAACCCCTCTTCCTCCATTTCCAAATCCCTTTTCCTCCAAACTCGTTTTTCCTCTCGTACAGTCACCCCCTATTTTTGTCCCCTCACTCAGTTGATTTTGAAAAACTGACCGATTAAAGACGTTCCTCTCCTTCATATGATTGTTTTGAACCGATTAGTTTTCAAAATAGTTGCCTATAGATGACGTTAGAGCTCCTTCCAGAGTTATACCCTTTACAGAGTCGCAACAAAGTAAGTTATTTTAAACCTTTAATCAATTTGTTTGTAATTAATAATTTATTTATTTATCAATTTATTAATGTGGTATAGAAATTAGGTTTATTTGTAATTAATGGTTTATGTGTAGTTAGTTTTTCAATTAATTTATTTTTTTGTAATATAGGTTTATTTATAATTAATAGTTTTAATTAATTTATTTGTATTTAGGTTTAATCGTTTTATTAATTTATTAATGTGATATAGTAATTAGGTTTACTTGTAATTATTAGTTTATTTATTTTATTAATTTACTAGTAATTATTTAATTCATTAGTAATTAGTGATTAGTTTTTTAAATTTATATAATTATTTATTTTTTATATAATGTCTATAGTAATAATAATTAGTTTTATTAATTTTATTAGTAATTAGTATATTAGTAATTATTTTATTAATTAGTATATTAGTAATATGTAATTAGTTTTTTAATTGATATAATTATTTATTTTTTTATATAATGTCTATAGTCATTAGTGTCTAGGATGTGTGGTAGAGGTGGACAAAAGATTCCACATAGTAGAGGGAGGTTTTGAAGTATATGGTTGAATCACAAGAAGGGGGGTTGAATTGTGATTCTTTTAAAATTCTGCAATTTTATCTTCTAATAAAATTCTGCTCAAGATAAGTTCTTGGCTGTTTATTAGAAGATGGATCTCCACAAGTAGAATTGTAAGTATTGATGCTTATTATGCTAAAAATAGGATTCCTTTGGTGGAATCAATTTAGTTGCCACTTACTTAGGTATTATTAGTTTTGAAAACTTTTTGTGCACATGCAGAAGTTAAGAGAGTAAGAGAAAGAAGAAAACACAAAGGTTTTTATTTGGTTCACCTCTTCCAACCTGAGGCTACGTCCAGTCCCTACCTTCTGTAGGATTTTTCTCACTAACAAATCAGTTACAGCCTTTGGGTACACACTACCACTAGTATTCTTTTTCCACAGCCTCTTCAGGCTTTCTGCATAATCACCAAACTCACAGAAACAGACCCTGACTTACTGCAGGACTTTCTGCAGAAGCACAGGTCCAGAAATCTGCAGAACTTCCTTCTGCAGATACCAAACACACACAGGCTCACACCAGAGCCTTTACAACCTCTCTAATAACTTTACCTAATGTGCCACAGGAGATTTTACAACAGACCAATCTCTTTGACCTTTCAGAAGCACAAAAACAGCAAGGTAAAGAACAAACAGCTCACTATTCTACAATCAGAGTAGCAGCAGAATTTCCTAGTGAGCAAAACTCCCCCTCAACATCTTGTATAATCAGATTAGAAAGAATTCGAGGAGAGAGAAAAGGTTCCAGAAGTTGGCAGTGAAACAACAGATAATATTTTATGCTTCTGGAATGAGAGGTGTGTCTCAATGTGAAGAGAGCACCTCCTTTTATAGGTGAGGAGCCTTGTAGCCGTTGGAATGAGGTTAAAATGATCCAGCTGTGATGTATTGACAAGTCCCTTTCAGGTACAGCTGCAAAAGCTGACAGGTACAGCTGTCCAGTTGACTGCCTTTCATGCTTTGGCAGAACTTGCTTCTACAGACAGCAAAACTGGCTCATTTCTTCACCAATGATTCTGTGAATATGTTGAGGATGATTTCTGGATTATTTCAAGTGTATTTCAACTTGTGTTACTCAGCTAAATCAGCAGGAGATCATTTTAGACTTTCTGGTTTGCTTTGCTGCTTCTGCAGAATCTAGACTTGCAAATTCCTTCTGCAGAAATGCTTCTGATCAACTGCAGATAATTCTTATGCTTTTGTGACATGTTTCATGTTCTGCAGTTGATATATCTTAAGAGTGAAATTCTGTTTTTGCTTTCTTCTTAGAATTTCCTCTAAAATGAATCTCCCTTCTAAAGCAATTTCATTTGAAGTCTTTGAGATGCTTCTTCTTGCTTCTGGAAACTGTGAGAAGTGCTTGATAGCTTTTGCATGCTTAAATGAGTTGCTTTCAACTTACTCATCTTTATTTCAAGTTTCCTTCACAGATTTGTCATTCTTTCATCTTATTGCTTCTGTTAACCATTAAGATGAAGCTTCTCATATTTGTCCTTCTGCAAGATGAAACCTGTTGCTTCTGGACACATTCTCAAATGAAATGGTTACTTCTTTTGGAATCAGAATTATGCTAAGTTGCATTTGATTTGGTTGTCATGATTAAAACCACTTTGAGGGGATTCTTGGACCTTACAGGTCCATCCCTCCGGCCGAGCTACATGAACAGGCAGCTCGCGTGATGCGGTAGAGGGCCAACCTCTCTCACTCACACGCTGATCAAATGTCGTAGCATCCATCTACTTCAGCGCCGACGGGCACCATGCAAACTTCTTCTTCTTCCTCCCATCCACCATCAGCTCCGACGCAGTTCGATGGTATGAGGTTCATCCAGACACCGAGATCAGTTTAGGTGCCTCCAGTGCAGGAGGACGATGGGCCCGAGATAGACGCTGACGACGCTTAGGATGAGCTGGATAAGGATGCTGACCAGGAGTCTGATGAGGAGCCAACTCGGTTCCAGGGTGCCGTCTCAGGCATACCTCATGAGGCAGACACTCGAGGTCGGGTTATTATCTAACCATTTGGCAAGGGGTGAGTTTGTTTATTTTTTTCTTATTTAGAATTGATATTAACATTGAATCTTTAATTGTTTTAACTATTAATATTGAGTATTTTATTTTGCAGGTGGGTGCCTAACGCCCCACCTGTCACAGTCATTGGTCACGCGCAGTTCTGGGGTCCTCACTACCTTTGGGAGGTCACCTCGAAGGATGTTAGGGAGAGGTAGTGGGAGGAGTTCACTGTAATTAATAAAAACCATATCCAATTTATATTTTTTCTTAGGATATGTCAATTTGGTGGGACTTGCCATATTTTTATTTTGCAGAGCCGAGTTACTTGGGACCCTTCTGATGAGGCCCAAATCAAGAAGGTGTACGAGCAGAGGGTTGCTCGTCGCCTTTGAGATATGATGAACAAGGCTCTGAAGGCTGGGAAGAGGCCCATGTGGTGTGGTAAGGAGGCCTGGGAGGATCTTTTAGCATATTGAGACTCGGTGGAATTCAAGGGGAAGTCCGCTCGTAACAAGAGCAACCAGGCTTCTCAACGCGGGAGGAGTCCACACCACGAGCTGCAGAGCCCACCACGAGGTGGCGTTGAATATGGTATTTATAAACAATCACTCTTTTGTATTATGTTTCTATTTGTTGTTAAATTAATTAATTTTTGTAATTTTCATGTGTAGGCTCGACAACTTGGGCTGGAGGTCGAGCTGAACGAGTTCTTTGCTGCCACCCACGCCAAAAGGGTGGTGGCTGGGTAGATGACCGGACTCGGTCCACCTATGTAAGTGTTTGTTTATAAGTGTTTTTTTATATAATTTCATATTTATGCAATTGAATATATAACTAATAACTAATTTTACTTTTACTTTAACAGACAAATTACAAGGAACGCATGAGGGAGGTGGAGTCACAGATGGGGGGACACCTCCATGACTAATGCCTCCACCAAGCTGGAGATCTGGAGGGATGTTAATTTCGGGTGACAAGACCCGAGGCCGTTGTTATGGCACCGGGGACTTGGCCTCCAACATTCGTCTAGGTGTGACCAGCTTGACTCAAGAGTCCCGGGCTCACCCGGGCGAGAGTACCGACGGGTCCGGGTCACGACATTCTAGAGAGGAGGCGATGCGCTAGGAAGTCAAAGTAGCAAGGGAGCAGTCTCGACAAGCCATAGAGAAGGCTGCAAATTTGGAGGATCAGTTAGCACGACTCTGACGACAGATGCAGCAGATCCTGAACGCCCGGGCTGCAGGTCAAGCTCCAGCTCAGGCTCCGGCACAGCCGCACCCCCATTATGATCCCGCCATGGATGACCAATCAGTGGATGATGAGGACGACCAACTCGCCCCATAACCCTAGCACCGCCATCGCCATTGATTTCTTTATGTTTATGTTTTATTATATTACTTTTTAACAGAGTTTGTGTATATATATATATTCCCTTTTTTTTATTATTTTTATAATTTTAAATTTAATATATAATAAATTTAATAAATTATTAAAATAAAATAAGTAATAATAAATTTCATTAAAAAAATTACCTGTAGCGACGGTCATGGCCGTCACTACAGTGGTCTCTAAATAAAAAAATTCAAAACAAAGAAATTACTCTTAGCGTTGACCATGTTTTTAGAGACGGCTTAAGTGACGGCTAAGCCATACGTCTCTAGGTAGGTCTCTAAGTCGTCGCTACGAAGCCTGTAGAGATAATTTTTTCTTGTGTCATTAAAAACAAATTTTCTTGTAGTGCTCATTTAAAATTTAAATATGTTCAAATGAATTCAATTTTAGTTTTTAATAATTCCAAACAAAGTGTAAATCATATATATATATAATATAAATCAAAATTAATAATGCTTCACAATCAAAATTAAGAACATGCCTTATAAAAAATGTACTAAAAAAACAAGTATGTAAAAATCAAAGCTCATTGAAAATTCATAATGTGAAAATGAGAAATGAAAAAAGGGGGTTCACACTTCAGAACCCAAAGATCAGGGAGAATAGTCTTCATCTTAAGTAAACGTCGCCATCGTGCTCACCAGTCACCAACTGCACTTTATGTGATCCCTTGTTGTCTAAACTCTACCACACATAATAGCATCTTTATCCCAACAATTCATTAAAGTTTCTTAAACTAATATTTTATAATTCTTCACATTTTCTCATATTATTCAATTATTTTTATTATTTTAAGCAACTAATTCACCTTTTATATCCAACCCAGCAACTTTCACAAATTTCTAAAATGGACCCCACAACCTATTTTATACTTATATATTATATCATTTACTTTAATTTATATTATTTTTTAAAACAAACAAATTAAAAAAAACTGCACAGCTCAAAAGCAACTCACTTTTTGAGTTGTTGCATGCAGTGAGCATCACACAAAATTCAATCCGTGCTCTCCAACGAGTCTATTTTGTATAGCATTGCATCTGCAGGAATGAGCAACTCCGTTTTTACACCGATGGAGATGCTAAGAGACCAATATACTTGTGAACGGCTAAGTGTAGGGTGGGTGGACTCTTTACAGTAAATAATATAAATTTACTATTAAAAATTATTAATACATATTATAATATTAAAATTATTTTTTATAATAAAAAAGTTAGAATTTACTTACCATACATTGTCGGTATAAAGAAATTTTACACTGTCATCCAATAATATTTTATCACATCAACTAATGAATATGACATCTCATATATCATTAAACTCATTAAATGATGTGTCAATACATCATCCGATCTAACTATGTAAAACTATTTTACATTAACAATATATACTTATTAAGTTAATGGTCTATGGAACCTAAACTCTAAAACAAATGTTTGCTTGATTCCTTCTGCTTCTCTATGACACCATAACCTCACCAGACAAGTCCTTCACTCTTGTGTCCTTTAATTTTACTTTTTTGGTTGAGGTGTTGTACCCAAGAGTGAAGCTGAGGAAACGAATTACGAATATGATGCTAGCTACTAGACAAAAATAAAAAGTGGAGATGATGCTAGTTACTTGTTGCCATAGGCTATTTAGTTAAATTAGCTGATGAACATAAAATAACATAAAAAAATAAAATATATATATAATGAAGTGTATTAAATTATAAAAGATAAAAATAGAAAAATTACAAATTATAAGTTAAAAGTTATAAGGAATAATTTATAATTTATAAATTAAAATCTTTTAAAATAAGTTAAGAAAACTCATTCTATCAAAAGCTTTTAGGGTAATCAAACTTATAAGGGTTAAATATGTTTTTAGTCCCTCAAAATATAACGAAGTTTGGTTTTGGTCCCTCATTTATTTTTTCATTGGTTTTGGTCCTCCATTTTTTAAAATCACATGATTTTAGTCCTCATCGATAGTTATATTCCACTAAGTGATGACATAGTAATATTTCTTATAGATTTTTCTATGGATTTTCCATCAATTTTTCTTGCAGATTTCAAAATTGAAAGAAAAATTGTTTAGATTCTAAAATTTGCGGAAAAATTACTATATATTTTTTTTTACAACAAAGCAAAGAAATTTTATAGAAACATTTTTATTTAAAAAATTTGTAGTTTTTTTTAAATTTACTACACAATTTTTCTAGAAAAAAAGTCGCAAGAAATTTCTTGTAAATTTTCACTCGGTAAAGTCATAGTAGAGCTGTGAAAGTGATTTACATAGTACAGTTAATAAGGAGGACTAAAAACATGTGATTTTAAAAAATGGAGGACCAAAACCAATGAAAAATAAATGAGGGACCAAAACCAAATTTCATCATATTTTGATGGACCAAAAACATATTTAACCCAACTTATAATTTAGTGAAATAAATCAAAATTCAGGCTCAATGGTCATTGCAATTCAAGCACGCTCTCGGCCCTTCTTTCCCTTTCTCGCAACACGCGCAACAGTTCTTCAACTTATTTGCTTATGTGGGACCGTTAAGTCCTTTTACTTTGGAGTGGCAACTGGGCCAAGTTTTTGTTTTTTACATATAAAATATATAACAACTCATATTATAGTAGTAATAATTTATGCTTTAATAATTGGTTATTGAAAATAGAATAATATATTTATTATTATGAGAAACAAGTGAATATAGTTGACAATAAATTAAGTATATAAAACTAAAGAGTTGTGGCTCAATTGACAACGTAAACTGAGATTGTGGGAAGAGCTCCAGAGTTCGATCCCCACTAAACACATTCTCTTTAAGAAGTGATCATCTTTAACTGTAACTAAATTTCGAATAATATTACCCCTGATAATAAGGGATACCTATAGTTTATACAAAAAAAAATTAGTATATAAAAGAAACTTCATAATTAATATAATTTAAAATAATATTATATTTTTTTATATTTAAGATAACTTTTTAAAGTTTTTATAGATAAAATAGAGATAATATTAATTTTGGCCATAAAAAAAGTAACTGACCAAATGAGTGTGTGTTTACGTGTACATTTCCCAAAACAAAATAGCTCATCCCATTGTAAAAATATAAAAGCAATAATGTGGTGGATTGGAATTGAAAATATGTTTGGTTCAAGCAAATGGTTTTCCAATTTCCAAACATACCCTTATCACTAAGAGTGTGATTGGTTTACAATTGAGCATAATTGATTTTGATAAATTTATAAAATCAATAACAAAAATAAATGATAGTAGTACGTGATTTATGAAATTTAAATCAAAATATAACTGATACTATTCAATGTTTCTAAAATTTGAACAAAATGAGTACTAAATGGTTAAAAAAACACTAAATCAACACATCAATTTGCATCCCATCTGCACAACAGTTGGCAAATACTCCCTCCGGTCCTATTTATAAGAACCTTTTTAGAGGTGAGTCTTGGTCCTTTTTATAAGAACTTTTTCAGATTGTCCCATACATTAATTATTATTTGACAAAAATACCCCATTAGTGGAGGTAGGTGAGTTATTAATTAGTAGAGAGAGCATGACACGATTGAGTAGTTAAATAGAAAGAGAAAGATAATGAGTCTCAATAAATTCAATGACAGTTTAGTAAATATGATACACATTCATGACAAATTTATTGTATTCAACTAATTTATTGCTATCTAGAGGTAGGAGGTTCTTTAATACTCCCTCCGGACTTGAATATAAGCAAAAAAGTCTCACATTTTGTGGACTAAAATATAAGCAAATCTTAACTACTTTTACCATATTTAATGAGACAAACCCAAAATGTTTTGCCAAAGTTAAAGGGTTGACTTTGTCGTTTTAGTAATACTTTGACTCATAAAGGGTTGACTTTGTCGTTTTGCCAACGTTTCCACGGGACTTTATGTAGGGTATATACGGAGTAGAAATTTCTCTGAGAAAAACATGCATATGTCGTTAGTTCCTGACTGACTTTCTTTAAGATTCCCGCTCATTAATTTTCATAACATAACTAACGGCATTAATAGGTAACATTTTATATTTTTTTATATTCGATAAGCAAATTACAAAAGAAAATCAGCGAGCTCATGCATCACCTGATAGAACATTATGCCTGCCCCCAATTGTTTTTTATTCTCTGTCCTATTTTACTTGACGTTTTAGTAAAAAATAATTGTTCCAATTTATTTGTTGTTTTCTAATTCCAATACACTATTAAGTAACTCTTTTCAGTTCCATCATTATCAATTAATTAATGTGTATTTCTTGCATGGTGTGTTTTTAATCTGAGAGATAAGGGGTATAATAGTAAATTAGTTTATAATTTTTATAAATCTTAGAGTATTAATGATATTCCTTAATTCTTGTGTCACAATCTTAAAAGTCAAGTAAATTGAGACACAGAGAGTAACACATATATATAGTTAGGTAAATTTGCATAATAAAAGCCCACTTAGAAAGAAATATAGGGTCAGTTTGAATAAAACATTTGTAAAAGTACTTATAGGAGAAAAAAATAGAATAAATGAAGAAGGTAAAATGAATTCAACTTTTTCCATAAGTTGAAATTAATTATTTGTGGATAAATTAAATGAGAGAGCCTCTAGAGAAGTTAAGTGTAGAGATTAATTTCAACTTATGGAAGCAGATGAGTTCATTTTACCTTTTTCATTCATTGCATTTTCCTTTCCTAAAAATTCTTTCATAGAAGTGTACCCTAACTGACTCATAGGCTATTTAGATAAAATTAACTAATAAATTAATTAATAGTAGAAGTATTTGGTCTAAATAGTTGATGAGGGATATATGTTATTTTAAGTTGTATTATATTTATTTTGGTAACTAAAATTTTAGGGTGCGAGATTGTGTTCCAATCTAAGGTAAGGAAAGCGGCGCATAAATTCGAACCTGTGAGAACTCGAACCTGTGACCTGTAAGATGCACGACCCTATATATCTTGTTCCACTCAACTAACCTTTTGGAGTTTGTATCATATAAATTCTATTTTTTTTCTAGACAAAAAATAATGATAGTAAATAGAGGATAGCAATTAAAATAATTCATAAGATTTTTAAATCACTTACACTATATATATATATATATATATATATATGGGTGATGATTACTTTAGGAGTAACTCTTGTAAAGGTACTCCATTTAATAACTTTTTGTAAAATATGAATTTAACAACTCTAATCATTGGATAATGTGATATTAATATGATAATTATTCACACTAAATTTTAGATCCATTGGATATTCATATGTATGTTATATTAGCGTAGACATTTACTTGTATTTTAAAAAGAATATTGTACGTTAAACTAAATGATTTGATGAAACATCAAATAATTTTTAAATTTTATGAAATTTGACAAGTTTGATCTAGTTAATGAAAACTTTTAATATGATGGTTAGATTGATGAAATTCAATGTTTATAAAAAGTTATCAAGTAGAGTAACTTTGTCAAGAGTAACTCCTAGAGTAAATCGATCTCCACCCACACACACATACATATATATTAGTTAAATTGTAACTGAAATGGACTAATTGATTGGGAAAAAATGTACTATTGGCCACCCTTGTCTTTAATTTTGGCCAATTGCTCATGTGACAAAGACAGCTCCAATCTAATCAATGATCTCGAGTTCGAGTCGTATGCAACTACGTTGAATATTCAGAGAGAGAAATTTGTTGTCCATAGAGGTCTTACCCGTCTCATGTATGATTGCCTGAAGAATATACGTGATTTAAAAAAAAACTACAACGAAAACCGAATAAAACACATGAGTTCTTATTTATATTTAATGTATATTAAAAATATAAAAATAAAAGTTGTGTTTCACTAAAAAAAAGAAATAAGAAGAAAACATAACACAATAGGAATTAGGAACAGTTTAATTGGTTCTCCACGGACAAGGATTCTCTTCGATTCGGATATTAACTACACGGGTTGCAATTGTAATTCAACTTTTCCAATTCTTAGTTATGCATTTGTTTTTCTTAACCACATATATAGGGAGAAAACCACATGTTAGGAGAAATGATGGAGAAATTAAATTCATTTCAACTCTTTTATTAATTCTGATTTTTTCATCTAGAAATTCTTTTATAAAACTGCATTTAAACTGGCTATGAAATTATACATTTTTTGGTGATGTGAGAAACTAACCGTAGCAATGTACCATTTCTTTGCATTTTGGTTCATTTTGAGTTTGAGTTTGATTGATTGGATTTTTTTTTCATGTTCTTTTGGTTAGGTTGTATTATCAGTACATTCCAGAAGGAAAAAAAAGTATCTCGTACTGGTTGGAAGCTGGAAAAAGAAACAAGTGGTTGGTTGAATACTTTCTTGCTTGATCAATGGGTCTACATTTTAGTTGACCACCGGTGGTACAACATCTTTTACCCATTGGATATAATAATATAAAACTAGATGGTCTAGATTGATGATCGGTAACCTGTTGGCTAAAACAAGTGCACCACTGGTGAAATGTGTTTTAAAAACTTAAAAGTTTTTTATTTTGCAATATGGACCTAAAATTTTTATAGAATTAAGCCGTTAGTCACTCGTTTAGTATTTTTGTTAGAATAATTACCTAATGCTATATGATTTTTTTTCCATAATTGAACACAGATTTGTATTATAATGTTGTCGTAGATTTATGTGAATCTAATAACCATTAAGATGTTGTAATTATTGTAATTGAAGAAAAAATATTGATGTAAGCGTAAGAAAAATAACGTAAGTTGATGAACAAGTTAACAACTAGTAATTGGTCCATGTGAAATGAAGGTCATGACCTTAATACAATAATTTACAAAAAGTCCATGAAGTAAAGGTAATCTGAGTTAGAGGGACCTGGTAGGTATTGTGAATTTGTGTGTTAGGTTAGGTAATATGAGTTACGGTCTCTGGTAGTCTGATGGGTATTGTGTGTTTGGTTAGGTAATCTGAGTTAGTGTTGATTGGTGGTGTGAGGTGGTTAGTATTAAATTGTAATACTGTAATTTTAAATATTGATAGTAATATCAAGTAGTATAGGTGATAATAAATTAAACTAAAATTTGTATATGTTTATATATTGTATGGATCTTAAATGAGATAAAAACTGAAATTATAAATATTTATAGGTGTATCAGGTAAGATAGGTAATAATAAATTAAAGTAATATATATATATATATATATTTTGTATGGATTTTAGATGAGCTAAAAACTGTAATTATAAATATTTATAGTAATATCAGGTAGGATAGGTAATAATAAATCAGTTTTTTTAACCTGTGCAATATTGCACATGATAATAAAACAAAAGTAGAAGCTTTTTATTGGAAATTACAACCATTAACATTATCAATGCATTGAGTGTTGTGATAGTTGTAATTCCTAATAAAAAGTTTCTATTTTTGTTTTATTATCATGTGCAATATTGCACATGTTAGAAAAACCGATAATAAATTAAAGTGATATATATATATATACTGTATGAATTTTAAATGAGCTAAAAATTGAATTTATAATATATATATATATATATATTATAAATACTTAGGATGAATTTTGGAATTAAATGTAATTACGGTGAATTAATTTCAATTAAATATGAGATAATTTAAGAAAAAATAGCTACGCGTGTCGATTAAATGTGGGAAAATTATGGTGAGCACATATTGACTGGAACATGAACCTGTATGAGTTTGGTAGGGTTCCAGCATTAGCGGGATACTGATTGACATGATGGGGTGTGTTTGAGGAAGTAACCTAAAACCCTAAGTCACTTTTCGGGGTAGGTGGGAGTGAATGCATTTTTTTTTTGAATTTGGTCACGATGATCAAGTGGGATGTTAGGGGTGGTTAGAGGGACCTTAGGATGAATTTTGGCATTTTTTTGGAATTAAACATAATTATGGTGAATTAATTTCAATTACATATGAGATAATTAAGGAAAAATAGCTACATGTGCCGATTAAATGCGAGAAAATTATGGTGAGCACATATTGACTGGTACATGAATCTGTATGAGTTTGGTAGGGTTCCAGCGATTGCGGGATACTGATTTTCATGATGGGGTGTGTTCGAGGAAGTAACCTAAAACCCTAAGTCGCCTTTTGGGGTGGGTGGGAGTGAATGCATTTTTTTTGTTTGAATTTGATCACGGTGATCAAGTAGGATGTTAGGAGATGTTATAGGGACCTTAGGATGAATTTTGGCACTTTTTTGGTTTTAAACGTAATTATGGTGAATTAATTTCAATTAAATAGGAGATAATTAAGGAAAAATATCTGCGCGCGCCGATTAAACGTGGAAAAATTATGGTAAGCAGATATTGACTGGTACATGAACCTGTATGAGTTCCGGCGCAAGCGGGATACTGATTGCCATGATAGGTGTGTTCGAGGAAGTAACCTAAAACCCTAAGTCACTTTTCGGGGTGGGAGGGAGTGAATGCATTTTTTTTGTTTGAATTTGGTCACGATGATCAAGTGGGATGTTAGGGGGTGGTTAGAGGGACCTTAGGATGAATTTTGGCATTTTTTTATTTTAAACGTAATTATGGTGAATTAATATCAATTAAATAGGAGATAATTAAGGAAAAATATCTACGCACGCCAATTAATAGTAGTGTGTTATGCAAAAAATATTTGAAAAAAGTATTGTTTGTGTTCTTTTTGGGTGTGTTCTTTTTAGTTCTCCCTTTTATGATAAAAAAAATGAAGTATATGTCATTTATATGTGAGTTCCTGATTTTCAAAAAAATGCGCATGCGCATTTTAACTGTTAACAAAACACACATGCGCATTTTTTAAGACAAGAAATACGTATGCGCGTTTTTGCTACACTGTCTGTAACCTTCCTCTCGAATAAAACTCTTTCAAACACCGCTACGTTCTTCTTCTTCGTACCCACTCTAATGCCTCCTGGATCTGCAGTTTTGTTTCCCAAATAGAATGATACGCATGAAACTCTTGGCCGTGTCGGAGCTTTAAGGTCGCCTTTACCAGAATAAATGGACCGCCACCAGAGAAGAAGAAGTGAGGGATGAAGCTCAAGAAGAATGGAAAGCAAACCCACTACAGACTAAGGAACAAAGCTTTTCTTTTCTAACTTACTCTGTTTGCAAATTTGAAAATTTTCATTTCTTTATTTTTTTCATTCCCAATTATCTGCAGGTAACCCACAACAATAGGCCACTTTTTTTGCACCACCGGTGGTGCACCAAAAAACAGACTCACTGTAGCGGCCACCTTCTTGATTCGCCTCCATGCATGGCGATGTCTAATAGAAAGAATTTTTGCTTTACTAGAATCAACTTGTAGAGAAATAAGGCAAGTTTCACCGTATCCTCCCCCTATTTTCATTCCTTTTTTTATACTGGTGATAGTAGTGGGAAAAAGGAACGTCTGTACTTGCGATTTTTCATTTGTTAGTGGAATTAGTTATGTACCAGTCTAATTTTCTGGCTGAGTGGAGAAAAAGTTGGATTAGGTTTTCGGCGGTTAAGCATAATTTTCTGACTGTCAAAAATACAAAAATAGACATTTAAGAGAGAGATGTATCATATTTGTACCTGACGTGGGGTGAGGGACTAATTGCAAATTTTTTTAGATGACGCTTTAATAAAAAAAAATTATAAAAATTAAAAGTAAAACTCTCTAATTTTATAATGATAAAAACATATTTTACTATTTATTTTATTATTTTTATCACTGCATGTGTTTGTAGTTGTTGGCCAGCTGAAACGTGTAGTTATTCAATCACATAAAAATTGTCTATACTCTTTGTCAAAGCAAGCAACTCGAATTCAAAATTGCTAGAGAGTTTTTCCCAATTTCGCAGGTAATTAGATCCAAATCCAACGTATACGACAAAATTTATTTAGGAATGAGTATCTTAAAAAAATTAAACTAATGAACAACTTTTACTTCCCACGATCAAGAAAGCTGGACGCATATATGGTTTCTCCTCACCGACATGAAAGTTTGTTTCCTCATTTGGTAAATTTGGCACGATTCCCTCTCTCTATAAACTCGCTGCTTGCATGTAGATCGGCATCCACCACTCAGCCACCTGCACTCGGTACAGGGAAGGTCAAGCGGATCATTCTCAAGAAATAATTAGGCTGGCACTGTGTGAGTTCCTCTATACATGAGTTTTTCCCCATGATAATAATGCCAAAGCTTAGATCCAAAGCCAAATAGTTTTTTATCGACGCTTTGGTGGATTTGGTGCAATCGGAACATGACTACCTTCTCTAATGACAAGATGAATGTTAACGCGGTGTTGAACCATATTTCCATGTTGATTAACAACACCAAGACCTACTTCTTGGTCCTAGATCGCACCACTTCTCCTTCTGCAAATTCTAGACATTGGGTATGGGCCAAGCCTCCTGAAGATGATGGCCTTTAACACGGACCAAAGCTCACTAGGAAACTCGAGAAGAGTTGGTATTGTCTGCCTCTTCCACTATTACCTTGGTGCATGGGTGTCTAGGCCATATTGGCACAATAGAATATACAATAATACTTTAGTTGAGCTCACCGCTCTTTTCCAGGGTCTCCATACTACACGGCAGCACAAGTAAAAGAAGCTTATTATTTTTTTGATTCACTATACACCATCTCTTCCTTAAAGTAAAGAGACAAGCCACTCATTCCACAAGTACACCTCCACCAGAAGGAAGGTTAACGAGGAAATAGAACAAAGAAAGAAAAATGAAAGAAGGCTAAACAGATAAGGTGAATTTACTTCCACTGTTGTATGGTGACAACCAAAGGCAAATATATATACAATGGAATGTACTCCTAAGCTACTCGAATTCCACTATCTACACCAGTACAGAAGGACTAATATCACTACTCTGCACACTAAGACCAACACCGCTATATTACAATTGTACATAAGGACAAAAGAAGAAAAAAAATAAAAATGATTATACAATGAATAGAAAATAACAAACTGCCTTCTAGATGCCATTATCTATATTCCTTCATAAAGATACATGAACTTTTTGCTAGTAGGCATGACAATCAAACCCAAACTCAGGAGTACCAATTCGTCCACGCTCCAACTTTGACGGAGAAAACCCGCTTTGACTAGGTTTAAGTAAAATCCAACCCCGACTTTGCCCCGCCTTTAACGAGGATGGGGCGAGTATGGGGTGCAGAAACTCGTCTCACCCCAAACCCGCTCCAATATACTAATTAAATAATTTTAGTTATAATAATGGTTAAATAATAAAGGTAAATTTATATATTTTCCTTAAAATATAATATAGTTCATAAGTTTCTTATTTTTTTAGATTATGAATGTCTATATTTACATATTATTTGAATTAGAATATATTAGATACATATGACTTATTTAAAAATATGTATTTAAGTTATAAAATATAGAGAGAGAAAAAAAGAAAAAATAGAGACGGTGAAATCCCTGCGAGTTTCCCCGAACCCAACGGGGACCCGCGGGGATGAGGCTGAGTTTCATAATTTCATACTTGTTTTCTTTAAACTCGAACTCGAACCCGCCCCGACTTTTAGGGGGCGGGGATGGGAAGAGCAAAACCTGCCCCCAATCCACCGTGTTACCATGCCTATTTGTTAGAGACTGAGATGTTAGAATCACTCATAGAAAAGACAAAAGATATGCAAACTTCCTTGCTAAGAGAGGTGCTCACTAGAATTAGAGATGTCAAAATGATACGCCCATACCCATAAAAATGCGATTAGGCTTCTCTCCTGCCCCAATGCGTGCTGCGCGTCTCCAACTCTGCCAACGATGTCGTTTTTGAGATAGATAGAGGAAGAAAAGGTTCGAGTTGGTATCTCCATCCGCCGTAAACAATGGCTATTTTTTTTTTTAATTTATCCGGTCAATTCATAAATCATAATGGGGTTTTTGGCAAAATGGAAAATAATCTATTTTAATCCAATTTAAATCAATTTGGATTATATTGATTTTATTTTTTGTAATATTATTTTATAGAACATTTAATAAATCATGAAATATATAATCAATACTATAAATGTAATACAAAATCTCAAATATATTTTCTAATAAATCAATTATTAACTCTTTATATTATAATTTGAGATCTTAATTTGGAGAGTGAGACACTTACTCACCTTACTCTCCCTCTCAATGAATATATGTTTTATTGAAAATCACAATATTGAATTAGATAGTAACATTAAATATTGTACACTCTAATAAAAACTTTCTATTTAGTTACTTAATAAATACCCTAAGGACACTTGTTAGCATTTCTCATAAATATAAGTTTCAATAAAAATATGTAAAAATATAAAATATTATTAATAAATCACAGCACAAACAAACAAGAAATTTATTACTTAGAAATACTGTAACCTTTGTTTGTGTTTAAAATCTATAATTAATTATAGATTTATAGTAGCTAGTATATCGACTTGCATATTATGCGAATAAATGTATATTTTATTTAATTAAAATTAAATTTATAATAAATTAATATTTTAAAAATTAACAAATAAAAATAAATAAATTTTAGATAATTTTTTAATATTTTAAATTCTAATCGTATATTATAGGCTTAAATATGTTTTTGGTTCCTATAAAATTAGTGAATTTTGTGTTTAGTCCTTACTAAAATTTTCACCTAAGTTTGGTCCCTCATTAATTTTCCGTTACCAATTTTAGCCCCTCATTATATTTTGGTTTGAACCACAGGTATCCTCCACGGGAGGAAATCCTGTTCGAGCAACATCCACATCATGGTGGGATAGCTCTCCCTGCGGCAATTTTTTCCATCTACAAGACTCGAACCCGAGACCTTGCTTAACGGAAAATAAGCATATACCACTTGAGAAGGAGAAAGTGAGAGGATATAAAAAATCACTGAGAGGGAGAGTAAGGTGAGTGAGTGTCTCACTCTCCAAATTAAGGTCTCAAAATTATAATATAAAGAGTTAATAATTGATTTATTAGAAAATATATTTGAGATTTAGTATTATATTTATAATATTGATTATATATATGATTCATTAAATGTTCTATAAAATAATATTATAAAAAAAATTAATATAATCTAAATTGATTTAAATTGGATTAAGATAGATTATTTTCCATTTTACCAAAAAAACCCATTATGATTTATGAATTGACCGGTAATAAATTTTTAAAAAATAGACATTGTTTAGGGGGCTGGAGATACCAATTCAAACCTTTTCTTCCTCTTTCTCTATCTCAAAAACGACGTCGTTGACAGAACTGGAAACGCACAGCACGCGATGGAGAGAAGCCAAATCGATAAAAATATAGGACTAGAGTCTTAACATAATGATTCGCTTCTTTATAAATACGCGTAACACAAATATTGCCATGCCAATCCAAAAGGAGGCGAATTGAGTTATTTGCTATAAGAATGGTCTAAATTAATTCCCTTGTTGATAAACATTACAGCTAAGTTGGTGCATGAGGTTTTGCATCTCGACCATCCAGCATCAAGAGCTAGCTAGATAGTAGTATGGATGTGTTAAGGTTCTCCATCAATATATGTACATTTTATTTAACCATTAAACAACAAGCACCAAGGTGTTATTGAACACCTAGTATTGGAGCCTATGAGCAATTTGAGCAGACTGCGTATTTTTTGGCTTCTAAATATTTCCATATTTTTAGGTTAAATGAAGTTTCTAAAGTCTGAACGGTGATCCAGATAAGCACATGACTTACTTTCCCGAGTCCCTCCTTCCCAGTTACTGGATTTATTCTCCAATCATCAATTGATTTTATTGGTGATTGATGCCACACACCCACAGAGAAGAAAATCAATAATTGGTTGTGGATAGTTCATATCCAGCCGGAGTGTTAAGGTCATTTATATATGCGTGCAGCTGCACTTGTGGGGAGGTGTTTACGAGTTTTAAGTTTTTTTATTTTTAAACATTTTAAATTAAATTTTTACAATTTAAAATAAAAAATTAAAAATCTCTTTTTGTGATTTTTAAAATGATTGTTTTTAAAAATCACAAAAAAAAGCAGTTTTTGATTGAATTATAAAATTTAATTTAAATTTAAAAAAATCAAAGACTGAAAACTCACGTCCACCCAAGCAAGCGAGTCATTTCTAAACAAAAGGTGAATGAGGAGGAAGCCTCCCTCCTTGATATACCCTGCCTATTACTTACTAGTGTAATATTTACTTTCCTTTGGAGAAACAAAGCTTGAAGTGCATGGAAGAGAATGACACTGGCTTGTGTGCACCACCTTTGACAAATTGTAATAAAACCTTTAGAATTAATCCTCACAACTGCTGATATAAATGACATATAGGTTTGGGTAGAGAGTAAGCCTGAAGTGAATGAAGATTTAGGTGGCTAGGAGCATCATTTTCTTCCAATCTCTGTGAAGCATTAAAATCTCTACTGGCTCTATATTGCCAGTCCCAACAATCAAATCAAGCACACCGCAAGAAGTTACAGGAAGCAATTTTAAACCCAAGTAAACAGAGTTTCAGTGGTTGTGTTGTGAAGTTAATAGAGGAAGAAATCGATACAATGATGGAGTGGTATCTTCCATGAGAAAAACTGAAAAAGTTAAAAAGAGAACTCTATACAACAAGGTCTTGGGATTATAGTTGTAGTGAATAGTGATATCGCCACAACAATGAGTACATGAATTAGACATAAAAAGCAATTCCACGAGGATTACTTGGAGGACATGTTTATGGAGAAACACCTAAGGCAGTTAAAGTGGTAAAAAGTTATCCCTCCAATATACCTAAGGCATTTGAGGAAAGGCACCAGTTGACTGGTAATAAAATTTGCTTATTGTTTTGAAACATAAGCTTCATGCGGTCAATTTATGTGCCTCCAATGACAAAGAAAAAGGAGGAGGATGTTACCTAAGAACATTATACTATTCTTGACTGTAGATTCCACATCAAAATCAAACGTAATTTTTGTCCAATATTCACAAACAATGTGGGGTATTGCTCTTGGGATAAATTACAACTTAGTAGTATGGGTCATTTATATGATATATTTTGAGCTATTTACCTTGGCAATTCATGATTTCAGTAGCAATTTGATAACTTTTACCAGCAATAATCCCAATTGAAATTTGTCTTGAAAGTAAAATAGAACATAGTCTTTCTATTATCTGAAGTTGACATTTTGTTAGGCCCCGGGATTCTGTTGGCCCAGTTCAACTTAGTCATCAGTCTTGGGTTTGGAGGACAACAGAAGAAAAAAGAAAAAGGGCTGGGATGAAGGGGCAAAATGGGAATCACGAGGAAAATTCTGTTATATGGGAAAAGGTAGTGGCAGTTTTTGTGCATTTTGCTAGTCGTGAGAGGAGCATAGCTCTTGGGTATTGCAGGGGTCATCTTTTGTAATACATTAATTTTCAATAATATACTTTTCTTTACATTTCTTATTTTTCTGGTCTCTGACATATTTCCATGGTTTTAATTTACCCAAGGATGAAGTCATTTATGAGCTCTGTTGATCTGATAAGGAGTGCTGCAAAAAAACTAAGACCTACTATTGGTCGGTTATGAGGAGGATTATTGTGGGAAAAACATAGAAGTCTCAACTCTATTCAAGCAACTTGGACTTCCTTTGGTCAGGAGCTACAATTATATGGAGACATTAAACGAGTTGTAATCTGATTGAAATTGAGGTCAAGGAGGTAATGTTATTATGGATACTGGATCGTCTAATGATATGGGCAATTAGTTACAAGTGATAGACACATGGCAACCAAATAAAAAGCATGAGTAAAACATCTGAAATTCTACCAGGCAAATTTTGCAAGTTGGTTCATGTGTGTAAGCTTTAACTTCTTAGTTCTCTACTGCATTTGCTTTCTCTGAGATTGAGCTCCACTTCTACAAAAAATATCATGAGCTACAACATAATAGCAATGTATAGAGATCAGACATAGGAACGGAAATTCAGTGTGTAATTTATCTAACCAAGGGAGCTCAGCTCCTTACAACAGAGGAGAATCTTCTGGAGACGAACAAAAAATAAAAGATAGAGGGAGAAAATGACAGAACAGCAAGGATCTGCACCAACAGTCTTTCCCAGGCAAAAGGCGCCCACAACATACTCTAATTTTCCAATATTCCCCCCTCTTCTCTACTCCCATCTTATGTAGAATTTGCTCTCTTTTCCCAAATGATTCCCAAATCCCCTGCCCCATTAATCATATTCCACCTGTCCATTCTGTTGTATTCTTCCCTCTCGCCTCTAGCTGATTCCTGCCCTCGCTCTCTTCACTGATTAAAATTTCTTCATTGCTCCCAGTACAATCCCTTTTCCTTCCTCCTCTCATAAACATGGAGATCCATAACATTGTTAGGTCTATCATTGGTTTGTTAGGTTTCATGTACTGGACAACCTTTTTCCATCCGTCCATAGTGCTTCGTAAATTGTGCATTATTCATTTTCTGTCATTGATTAAATAAATCTATCAAAATCAATTTTACTCAACTGCAAACCAAAGAGACCCTAAATTGGCACAATAGTCAATTATTATTAATTATATCAGTTGAAATGATGCAATAATCAATTACACTTATAACTAATTAATTTCTAAACTTTCACAGGCGTGCACACTCACTGAATTGGTCACATACTCAGATAATCAATTATCCACCATCCTTATAAATAAAAATAAAAACAATGTCAAGTCCAGGGATATAATGGTAAATCCATTCTTACCTCATTTTCTTTCTTCTCATCTTCTACCCACCCAACAACCAGAGAAATTTTACGTTTCTTTTTCTCTATTTCGCTCAATCCATACAACATATAAAATCCACTCAATCTTCTCTCTATTTTCTCTTCTCCATTTTCTTTCTTCCCATATTCTTTTACCATCCAAACGATGTATTACTGACTGTTGTTGAGAAAGTTAGTTAATTAGGTTAGTTGGATTGAGATAGTTAGAAGAAATAAGTAATGTTGCCTATAGATAAGAGGAGGGATTGAGCAGGGGAGGTATCTAGGATTTTGAGAGGAAATTGGGGCCTTTGTGCAGGGAGGTGTGCAGGCCCTCAAAGATCTACACTCTGAGTGATCCTATATTTTCTAACAACATACAAGGGTTCCTATCATGTTCTCCTCGTCTCCTATACCCGTGGGTCAATGGCCCATCAGCAACAGAATAATTGGTAAAATGAAAAAAAAAAAGGCAATAAACCAACAAGTAGGAATAGATACTAAAATCTAAGGAAATGCCATCCACATGGGAAAAGTTCTAATCTAATGTAGCTGGAAAATGTTGCTTAACGATGAAAGATGTACCAGCTCAATGATGGTGAAGGACCAATACAAGGTGATACCAAAGATGTGCCTTCATGAATTTCTGTAAGCTCATGGTCCTGGATGATAACATTTAAAATAAAAGTTAAAAGATAATAGGTAGTGAATCTTCACCCTTTATACATCTCCTAAAAAGGTAGAAAACGTGTGGTGCACATGAAATATGATGCAGTGTGTAGGATATCTATCAATGGCAGCCAGAAAAAAGCTGCACAATCACACAAAGATATCACATACCGCATTATAAACTGGTATTTGATTGCGCCAAAACTCTAAGGGAGGTAGGAGCAACCTACCTGCAACATAACCCAAGCATAAAGAATATAGTGTGAAGTAAATGGATTTTCAAATTATTATATGAAGAAAGGCTAACAATAGCATTTGGTGAGCAGTGTTGGATAACACAAATCAGAGTACATGAAAAGCACACAAAGTACATCTATTATCTGTAAGCATAATAAGATGTGTTAGTTTACGAATAAATAATGGTGGAAAATTTTACCAGATCTGGATTTTTTGAAACTCAATGACTCTGGAGAAACTAAGGATATTTTTTGTTCGCTTCCCTTGTTCAAGTGGTTTAAATCTCTTTCTCGTGAAGATTTCACAGCAGATGCAGATTTAGTCATTTTTCTCTTAGGCCCAACTGATTTTGTTTTAACTGTCACTGTCTTTTTCTTATAACAGCCTTTAGTTTTTGTTGAAAAACTTCTAGAAATTCTGGATGCAGATTTTTTAACTAGCTGCTCAGATGATATGTTTACTAGTCCTTTTGACTGTGACTGAAAGGGTGTCACTGGACTTTTCAGTCCCTCTCCATCATGATTTTCCAACGCCACTGAAGTAGAGCTCTGTTCTTTATCTGGATGCTTCAGAGGACCTCCACAAGCAGAAGCAGACTGCTTCTTCCGCTGGCAGGCTTCAATATTGGGCAACCTGGCCCTGGCCTTACGTCTATTCCCACCACAACCATATGCAACATTAACAACACCCTTCTCCTTTGAAACATTGCATTCATCTTCAGAGAATGGCTTCTCACCATCTCCTGGGGCCTCTTTTGGTGATACCAAAGAAGTAGGAATGGATTTTTCCATGCCTACAACAACAATTAAAATATCTAGTAGGATATAGAGACTGGAGAGATAGGAAAAGATAAAGCATCAAACAACTATATGACATGAATAAACATACACGCAAATTCTTTACAGGCATTATCCAAATATTTACCTTCAGATAATATTTCTAGATGAATTGCTGATACATTATCGGGAACAGCAGTACCTGAATCAATTACAGCTGTTGATTCTTCTCTGTAGCAACCTAGATCATAGCTTTTCATTCCCTCTCCATCATAATTTTCTGTTGCTGCTGAGGTAGAGCTCTGCTCTTTATCCGGATGCTTCAAAGGACCTCTAGAAGCAGGCTGCTTCTGCTGTTGGCAGACTTTAATATTATGCAACCGAGCACCACGTCTACTCCTCCCACTACCATGAACAACATTAACCTCACTCATCCCTTTCGACAAATTGCATTCAACTTCGGGGAATGGCTTCTCACTATCTCTCGAGGCCTCTTCCGATGATGCCAGTGAAGTAGGAATAGATTTTTCTGTGTTGGCAGGCTGCTTTTGCTGTTGGTAGATTTTAATATTATGCAACCGAGCACTATATCTACTCCTGCCACTACCATGAACAACATTAACCTCACTCATCCCTTTCACCAAATTGCATTCAACTTCATGGAATGGCTTCTCACTATCTCCCGGCGCCTCTTCCTCTTCCGATGAAGCCAGTGAAGTAGGAATAGATTTTTCTGCATTGGCAGGCTGCTTCTGCTGTCGATAGACTTTAATATTATGCAACCGAGCACTACGTCTACTCCTGCCACTACCATGAACAACATTAACCTCACTCATTCCTTTTGACAAATTGCATTCAACTTCAGGGAATGGCTTCTCACTATCTCCCAGGGCCTCTTCCGATGATGCCAGTGAAGTAGGAATAGATTTTTCTGTGCCTTCAACAACAATTAAAATATCTAGTGGGATACAGAGACTGGAGTAATAGGAAATGACAAAACATCAAACAACTATAAGACATGCTTGCAAATCCTCACAAGAAACACCCACATATTTACCATCAGACAATATTTCTGGATGACCTGGTGTTGCATTATCAGGAAAAGCAGTCTCTGATTCAGTGCCAGCTGTTGATTTTTCACTGAAGCAATCTAGAGCATAGCTTTCCCAGTTTGGAGGAAAGCCAAATAAAAAATGATTGAAAACCTAGGCATAATGAAATAAAAATAAAAGAGCAAAAAACAAAATATATCAAAATGGGATAACATACAAACTTCACATCACCAAATGAGTGGTAATTACCATTTTAAACAAAATTTTGCAAGACCCGCCACCACATACATTGACAATTAAGACCATATGAAAGAAAACGCAACAAACCTCAGGGGCGAAACCATTTTCGAGTGTGCGCTGCTCGTTAATGAAACCATTGATGTTAACGTATATTCCATCCGCAGTCTCCAGCGAAAACACATCATATCTTTTGACTACAGGAGCGGAAACAAACAACCGCCTAGCTCCTTCCCTGAACCGCAAAATTAAAAAATGTTACAGCAATCACGCAATTCTATCATCATCATCATTCCATCTAATGCAACCCTGTTCAGAGCAATTCAATTGCCCCACAGAAATTACACTAAAGCACTAGCAATTTAAGGTCTGGAAAACCCTAACATGAAGGGGAGGGATCTTACTTTCTGGATGAGCCTGCGACGGCTAAACGCTTTCCTTGGAAGTCGTTTTGGGCTTTAATCAGCCACCAGTCATGTAAGGAAACCTTCGCAAACGAGAAAACGGCATCAGAAAAAGCAAAAGGAGAAAAAAGAGAAGCGGTGAGAATGAAGGAAGCGTGAGTGAGTAACCGTTCGTTGGAAAGAAGATGATTCGGCGACGGCGAAAGTGTCTTTAGAAGGGGTTGCAGTTGGAGTGGAGTCAGCCATAAAGGGGGATCACACTCACTCCACACAGTCGTGAATCGTGTTGTCTTGTCTTGTTACACTCTTGCAGCAGGCGTTTGTGTTATGTTTGTGATTCCCGCGCAAAAGCTCCACTTGCTGCTGGTAGTAGTTTCTAGAATCGGTACTTCAAAGTTTTACTGAATTTAAATTTTTTTCCCTTCCACTTTTCCCCTTCCATTTTTCCACTATTTCTTCCACATTCCCTAATTTTAAATTTCTTCACACTTTTTTTTTTCCCTTCATTCCACTTTCCATTCTATCCAAACAAATTAAGCTAAAAAATTAATCAATAGTTAAAAAGCTAAATGGAAAAGTTGATTTATTATGGGGTAAAACAGTTTTTTTCATTCTTATAAAATACTTTAAATTTGATTTTTAATTTGAAAATTTTTTTCTTTTTTATTTCATCATTTTGAAATATTTAAACTATTTTTTAAGTCCATATTATTAGTTCTTTTGTCAATTATAAATATGTCGAACACTTATTATAGTCATTGATTTTATGTGCAGTATCCTAACACATTATATAACAGTTTTTTTCATTCTTATAAAATACTTTAAATTTTATTTTAATTTTAAAATTTTTTTCTTTTTTATTTCATCATTTTGAAATATTTAAACTATTTTTTAGTCCATATTATTAGTTCTTTTGTCAATTATAAATATGTCGAACACTTATTATAGTCATTGATTTTATGTGTAGTATCCTAACACATTATATAACAATACTAGCCTCTTTTAAACTTATTCTTTGCATATTTTCTCCTTCTTATATTTCTCATATACAATTTTTGGATTTAAACCAAAAAAATATACAATCTTTGGATGAGTTTAAGAAAACTAACGATGTTGTATAATGTATTGGTATTGCACATAGGATTGTTGGTCAAAAGTGCATTTGATATGCAATCGATGAGTTAACACCGTAAACTAAGAAATAACTTAAATATTTCACAAAGATTAAATAAAAAAGAAAATTTTTTAAGGGACGAAAATGAAAACTCTGAGTATTTTGCAATGATGAAAAAGTTATTTTTCCTTTTGTTATATTAGAAGTGTTTAATAAAATTGATTGTTGAAGTGGTTAATTGAGATAAAATGATATAAAAGAAAATTTTATATGATATTTTTTATATTAATTTTAACTTTATGTAATAGATAAATATTTATTTTCTGTAATTATAATTTTAGATTTTTTAAAGATGAATTATTTTTGTTACACTATTTTTTAGTTTCATTTATTTTGGTTTTGTAGACTAACATAACTTAATGTTGTTTTTTCATTTCAATTATTTAATTTTTTTCAAATAGTACAATTAATTTGGAAATGGTTTAGGAGAGTTTTTAAAAAATAGAGAGGGGTAAAAATGACATTTTATTAAGATATACAAGGTAAAAATAGAAATAAAAATAATAAATTACAAACTTAAACGTTGTTTCAAATAATGTTTAGTAAAAGCTATAATAAGCTTATTTACCAAACATATATAATATGATTAAATAAACTTATAAGTTAGACAAATATATTATAAATTAACGTATTTGTCTTTTCAAACACACACATAAAACGTATTTGACATGATATTTTTACCTAGTTCAAAGTCGAAATTAACAGTTAAAAAAATATAAAAAATTCCGATTTTGTTTAATGAAGTAGTTTTTTTATAGTATGCACTTCAAAATTTCATCTCCTAGTTGAAATAATTGTTTACATTTTTATCTTAAAATATTTTTTCATAATTATCAAATTTTAATTTTTTTTATCTAGTAATTAATGATGGTCTTATCATTTTGTAGTTGTCAACTAATTTTACCAAAATACTTTCAATTTAATCAGCTAACTTATCATCTTTCAGCTTCCAGATAATTTGTCTACTACTTTTCCAAAACACGCTCATGATTGACAATTGACAACAAGTGGTTGATTCAAGTGATACATGTTTAATTTGATTCCCCTCAAGAGTGTGTTTGGCAGAGTCAATAAGCTAGCTACTAGTTTATTCGACTAGCTTATAAATTAGTTTGACCAATACAAAAGTGTTTGATAAGTCACCTCAAAGTAGCTTATTTTAGGAGCTTCTACCTTATAAGTTACAAGTTACTTCACCTAACTTCTAGCTTGTAGCTCATTTAATTTTCTTTCATCCCTTATATTTAAATACATTTCTCTTATTATCCTTAATTTCTTTTTACCTATTATTACCTAATTTCAATTTTAGTGACAAAAACCTTTCAATTTTTTTACCTATTATTATCTATATAATAAGTAATTTTTAAAAGGGTTAAATATGTTTTAGGTCCTTAAACTTTCACCTAAGTTTGGGTTTGGTCCCTAATCTTTTTTTCATTGTTTTTGGTCCCTAATGTTTTGAAATCGTTGAAATTAGTCCCTGTCGTCAGCCCTATATTTAACAAAGTTGACAGCAGGGACTAATTCCAATGATATGAATACGTTAGGGACAAAAAAACAACCAAAAAACAAAGATTATGGACCAAATCTAGATTTGGGTTTGGTCCCTAAACTTTCACCCGAATTTGATTTTGGTCCCTAATATATATTTTTCGTTGTTTTTTGTTCCTAACGTTTTCAAATCATTGAAATTAGTCCCTACCACATCACCCTATATTTAACAGAGTTGACGACGGGGACAAATTTCAATGATTTGAAAACGTTAGGGACCAAAAACAACGTAAAAAAAAGATTAGGGACCACAACTAAATTTGGGTGAAAGTTTAGGGACCAAAAACATATTTAACCCTTTAAAAAATTATGAATTAATTAAATTGTTTTTTCTTTTTACTATTTTACGAAATTATTTTTATATTATATAATTTATTTTATCAAATTCACTATTTTTTAATTTTTAATTAAATATTTTATCACTAAAAAGTTTAATAAAAAATATTTTAAAAAAACTTAAATTATAATTACATAATAATATATTTTTATCTAGAAAACACAAATATAATTTATATAATAAAACTTATGTAGTTAATTATGTCCTTTTATGTCATTTTACATTTATCAACTAATTTATTAGCTATATCTACCAAAAACTTCTAATTTAATAAGTCGGTTTATCAACTCGAAGCTTATCAGCTAACAGCTAGCTTATCAGCTAATTTTACCAAACACACACTAAGTAATAATTCATGTTTGAGTCTTGTGTATAGCAAAACACCTGTTAGGAGAGCTAACCCGGATTAGGATCCTCTCATGTTGAAAATTCAGAGGATCATATCATGTGTAAATTTTGTGTCTATCTCTCTCTTTTTTAATGCTCACAACTTGTAATTTGACGGATCATGTGAATTTTTAACACGAGAGGATCCTAATCTGAGCTAACCGAGCATGATCTTAACGCTCTCAATTTGAACAATAAAAAAGATACATGTGGTATAGACAAAAAAAAATAGTATATTTCAATCTTCTTTAAACATCTTTTTTATTATAAATATCATTATAAGTAGTATTTTATTCATGCGCGCAATACACAAGATAATATTTTTAATTTGTTGATAATTTTCAGATAACTCAAAAAATGTTAATTATAAAATAGTATGTTTTTGAAACTTAAACAAAGACATCTGAAAAATAAATAGAATGTATATGAAAATTATCAATATGTTTGTTTATTAATAGGTTTTAGAATTTAAATAAAGAATCCAAAGAATAGAGAAAGATTAAATTCAATCAAATAGCATTGAATAAGAAAAAAAATTCAAACATTTGCAATAATAAGAAACTTTTCAAATTTTAATAATTGTTAAAATAAAAAAAAATCATGTGAGTTAATATGGGAGCTTAGTTTATTTGAGAATGAACGCGTGACTCTTTATATTTGATAAAATTGGTTGATAAATTAGTTGATAGTGATGAATTATCTACTGACTGATAAGCAAGTTTCTAATTTATAATTAAACTAGTTTATTAAATTAAGTCAGTTTCACCAATAAGAAAATGTTTCATAAGTTAGATAAAACTATCTTTTTAGGTTTATCTTATGAGATACAAACTATTTTACCTGACTTTTGACTTATTTCTTCTACTTTTATCTCTTATATTATAATACACTTTTATATTTTATATATATGTCTTACTATTGGTTAAACCCACTTGTAAGTTAGTTATATAAGATAGAAGACAGAAGCTAGCTAGCTTATTAATCATATCAAAGACACTCATATAAGCTAGTCAACTACTTCATCTGGTCTTCAATATAAGAAAAAAAAATAACTCACATTAATTAAAAATATTAATTAACCTCACTTAATTTTCTTAATGTTATATAACAAATGGATTTTATTCCTTAAACCGCCCTTCATAAAATATGTTAATTTTATTGGAACTGGATTTAAATTAAATAAGAAAAATTGTCTCTCCACTTTAAAAGATACATGTTTTGATTAAATGATATTTTGGAAAAAATATCATTAAATATAATAAAATTAATTAAAATTTACTTATATTTTTAATTAACATACTTGATTTTTTTTCATTATATTTGAGACTGAAAAACTAACTTATTTAATATTTATCTTACCATTGGGAGAAAGAGAGTATGCGTCAGCGTTTCAACTATAAACAGAATTGTCATAATCACGTTCCTCTCTCTCACTTCCACTTGACTTTGGCAGATTTGATTTTTAAGTGCCTGTTTGGTTTAGATTTTAAACCATCCGGAATCAATTTTGCAGAATTGATTTTAAATCACTTCCGTTCAACGTACTTCGTAAAGCGTGCATCCTCCATCTCAACCATTCATTTCTAGAATCAATTTTACTCAACTGTAAACCAAACGGACCCTTAAGTAGTGAGTAAAATGCAATTTGGCATCTTAGTGCGTCTTTATAATAGTCTATTTTCTCGACCCCAACTCTTTCGGAAAGCCCTACTAATAAGGGTAAGTGGACAACTGAACGGTTGCTGGTCCCTTTGTGCCCGTATACCATACGGACAATACGGTTCATAATTTTTTTTTTAAGAAAAGAAAAATGCCCTGTGTTTTTCAGCCTCAATCTGTTCAGGCTGATAGTGAGTTTTTAATTTTTTATTTTTAAAAATTTTGAATCAGATTTCTATAATTCAAAACAAAAAGTGAAAATCACTTTTTGTGGTTTGTTTTGAAAATCACACAAAACAAGTTTTCAATAGTTGGTTTTGAGTTGTAAAAACTTGATTTAAAATTTTTAAAAACTAAAAATTGAAAACTCGCAACCACTCCAAACGACTCCTAAGTAAGTAAATATTATTAAAATTGAATTAAATTAGACGGTTTTTTTTTGTACAAGGACAACAATGAGGTTTGAATCTAGAACCTCATGTTAAACTACCCAAATTCCCAACCACTAAGCCGATCTGATGGGTTAATTAAATTACATGGTTGTCTGAACATGATTCATTTACTTGCTTTTTAATTTTTAATTAAAGATATATTTAAAATTTTATAATATTTATTTAAGTTTTATTTTGAATTTAATATCTCAAATATCTTTAATATTTTTTTCAAAATTTGCAACTTCTAAAATCTAAAGATACTTTTTTTGGTGTAAACCATAGGCATCCCCTATTACCAGTGGCAATTTTATTCGGGGCTTAGTCGCAGTTAAGGCTCTTCACCCCTCCCGAAGAATGTGTTTAGTGGGGATCGATCTAAAGTTACTTTAAAGAGATTATATCATAAAATTACTTTTCTTTTTTAATTTACACAAATAAACTCTCAATTTCATGTACTGAAGTTTCATAAAGCAACCAATGAGATTGGTTCAAGTGATGAGTGCTTGATAAAAAATCCTCATTGATAGAGTTAATCCCACCATATTTATATGTTTCCGGCTCAAACATGATTGTCTCTCATGGAGATATCCGTGGTTTAAACTAAAAAAGTTTCATTAAATAATTTAATTAGAGTCACATCATCTTAAACTAATTAAAAATTGATTACAATTAATTGAACCAGCACTTTTTCTTGTAAATTATTTTATGACATTACAGCTAGTTCAAAAAATTTTGAACTCGAACTAGAATCGTGGCCAACTTATCGGGTAATTGCTAGCATGAAAAAGTAAAAGGTGAGGCATAGTATGAAGAGGAAAGACTGTCATTGGATAATGTATTTAAAAATTAGACGTGAAGACTTTGGAGGCTTTTTGACCGTACTAGTACGGTTTTTTAAAAAAATTACCAAAAAAATGTTGTTTAAAAATTATTTACCAGGGTGGTGTAGTTTTGGACACGTAATTAGGAAGAGGCGCTAACTTAGTTTGCGCCTCTTGAAGCGCTAAGTTAGCGCCTCTTAAGGAGCTAACCCAGTTAGCGCCTCCCTTGCATTTTCATCATTGCAAATGGCGCTAACTCTTTTAGCGCCTTCAAGAAGCAATTTTAATATAACATATTTATTAAAATTAATATTATTACTCTTTTAGCGCCCTCAGGTTCATATTGCTATTAGTACTATTATTAATATTAATTAATATTATTATTATTAATTACTATTGATAATAATATTAATACTATTAATATATTATTATTACTGATATTATTTTTAAAAAAAATATAATTCTAATGATATTGTTAAAAACAATATGATACAAACACTAATTTAATGATATAAGTTGAAATTCTTGGAAACAATTTTTAGACACATAAAGATGTAACATATTTATGGATCATTTACATTGTCATTCCTATGAACTTGGCCTTGCTGTTCCTCTAGATAACTCGGGCAAATTCGACGATTGTGACCTGCACGATGACAATGAGTACATCTTTGTGAGCTTTGTGACTCTGTCCAGTCCATTTCATTTCTTATGCGTGTAGACTTCGGGCGACCTTTGCCACGCATTGTGGACTCATCCGGAATAATACGGGCGCCATTATATACTGGCACGTTGTCTTCATTTCCTATCGGCCACCATTGTCCTAAATAGGCTTCAACAATGTTGTGAATGGAGGGGGATTAAAATAATTTGGAGAAGGCATATGTGGAGGCGAAGGCTGAGATGGGTAATAATATGAAGAAACGGGTTGAAAAGGATCTACCGGAGGCACATAATACATCCCCGGCTCGGGTTGTGGTGCCGGTGTCATCGTGAGTTGTTCATGTTGCACTCGTCTGCGACGGCGATGTAGTCCCCTTCCTTCCACCTGTCCTGCAGGGATGTCCGTGGTTACTTGAGGTTCTGGTGCAGGCTGAGATGGTTCTGGAGCAGATACTGCAGGTGATGTTACTCTATCTATTTCACGGCAGATCTGTAAGCAATGACTAATTTCTGAGCGCATGTTTGCAAAGGAGAATGAACTTTCCCCTTCTGATGTGCAGGTGTAGTACATGCGCTCCAAGTTATCAGCCTATGTCAAAAAAAAATTGAAAGTTAGTCTCCAAATGTGTCATTATAATCCTTAGTATGAAGTAATAAAAATATTAAAAGAGAAGGATACCATGTTCCTAGTCTTTGCACATGCTCGGGTAATCCAACGTCTGGTGTGTCTTTTGTACCACACCATATACTAAGAATTGGATGGGAGGTGGAATTGGCCTTGACACAGATCGTTGGTCCAAATATAATTTAGCCTCTCATCCCATTGGGACACATATATGGCATGTTTGACACGCCAATTCTCAGCAGTCTTTCCCTTTAAAGTCAGATCATGCAATTGATCTGGTTGGGATGGAGGGCGTGGGATGTGTTGCACCATGCCAAACTGGCGCATACAGCGATCTGGCTGATGCCACTCAACAATGTGAAAGCAGATTAGTGGCACAACTGCTCTCCATATATTGTGTCCCTCCAAGCAATACGGCGGCAGCTGAGCTACAATAACGTCTGTGTAAGGGACCCACACAATCTGCACACAATGTAAATAAGTTAGTAATCAATATTGTATAATATTGAATAAAAATATATAAAAGTAAAGAAATACTAACATCGGTATTCTCCATCCTATCGAACACGGCTCGATAGTATGTGATCTTTCTGTAGACGGCGTTGTAAGTCTGTCCGCCTGACCACCTTTCACCAAGTGGCTTTTGAGAATTTGGAGGCGGTGGCTGAGGAGCGATACATGGGAAACGCATCCAGGCCCACAACTGTAGAAGTATACATGCTCCACCAATCTCCTTCCGATTGTAGTCGGTGGCTTTACATAACTCTCTATATAAGTAACTGAGAACTGCAGAGCCCCAACTATATGAGCCAAACTCATCAAATGTGGCGATGAAGATGAAGATGTGGAGTGCATGATCAACGCTTTCGAGCAACAGCCATTGATGACAGTGCTTGAATTGTATGCAGACATTGGCAATGTTGGAAGTTCATCATCACCCGCCCAACCTGTTCAATTGGATACTCAACTGACAATGGGGATTGAAGATCAACATGTGTATCAATCAGGAGGTGTAACGGTCGACGAAACTAACATTCTCCATTTTGAAGGTTACGAGAATGACAATGTCAACATTGATATGGAAAGAGAGTGTGACGACAGTGAGGACCTTGAAGATGAAGGCCAAGTCCCTGGTGGAGATTCATCCGACACAGAGGTGGAGGGTGACTTTGATACGGTTTTTGATGATGTCATACCCCACACATTTATGAGGAATTCACCAGATACGGTCTCAAATCAGGAACAACCTGAAGAACAAGAAGGTAGTTATTAATAATATTAATAGTTTCTACATTATTTACATCAGTAATCTTATGATATGTTTCAAATTGATAGGTGGATCACAAGGATCGTATTGGGATGTAATTCCTCATTATAAGGCAGTAAATTGGGACCACCCTGATCAGGACTTAGCAATCATTGGGTACGATGAGGAAGAATCGTGGACAGTAGGAGATGAATTGTACGTTGGATTACGATTTGATAGCAAACAGTCTGTCCAAATGGCTGTTAAGCACTACTCAATAAAGATACACCAGACCTTTTTTGTAGTTGAGTCAAAGCCAACTTATTTGTCCTTGAAGTGTCCAAATTACTCAGAAGGTTGCCCTTGGCGGATGAGAGCAATTTTAAGTAAGAAATCAAATAAATGGGTCATCTCTAAGTGGGGTGGTCGACATACCTGCATGAATGCAATGCTCTCTCAAGATCACCAAAAATTGGACTCTGAATTTGTTTCCACCTGCATCTTGGGTATGATAATTTTGGTTTGACTATGGATTTTTATAATATTTTATTAAATGAAATGTTGATGCATCTTACTTATAATGAGAAATTGTTATTATTATGTAGGCATGGTTGGTATAGATCCTTCAGTTCCCATTTCGATGATACAAGAAAGAATCAAAGGTCAATTTGGTTATTCCATATCATACAGAAAGGCTTGGAAAGCTAAACAGAAAGTAATAGTGAAGGTGTATGGAGACTGGGATGAGTCGTATGCAATACTGCTTAGGTGGTTGGAAAAAATGGTATTGTACTCCCCTGGATCAACTTATAAAATTGTGACAAGGGAGTTTGTATTTGATAATGCAGTGGACCCTCGTTTTCGTACCTTTCATAGAGTTTTCTGGACTTTCAAACAATGTGTAGATGCCCTCAATTTTTGCAAGCCTGTCATACAAATTGATGGTACATTCTTGTATGGGAAATATCGAGGTACCCTGTTAATCGCCACGACTTAAGACGGAAACACTTGTGTGTTGCCAATCGCATTTGCGATTGTTGAAGGAGAGACTTTGGAAGCTTGGTCGTGGTTCCTGTCTAATATACGTGAACATGTGACCCAAAAGCAAGGAATATGTCTTATATCTGATCGACATGTGAGCATAAAATCAGCTGTAGCAAGAGCCCCTGCGTGGCAGCCTCCAAATGCCTATCATGTCTATTGCATTCGACATATTGCCAGCAATTTCAACCACAAATTTAAAAATGCAAAGTTAAAAGCAGACCTACTGAAATTGGGTAATTGTATTGATTAATTTACTTTCGTAAATATTTTACTTGTCTGGCATGTCTAACTTTATTGTCTTTGAGAATGTAGGATATACACCATGTATCCATCATTTTGAAAGGAATTTGAACAAGTTCCGTGAAATAAGTCCAGAAATTCAAAGATGGATTGATGGCATCTCTAAAGAAAAATGGAGTCTTGCACATGACTACGAAGGTCGCAGGTATGGTCACATGACGACAAACTTGTCGGAGGCTGTGAACAAGGTTTTGAAAGGTGCTAGAAATTTGCCAATTATAGCATTAGTGAAGTGTACATATGCGCGACTAGTAGAATATTTTATTAGACGTGGAGCGGAAGCTTGAACAGAAACATCTTCAGGACGAAGATACTGCAAAAAGTTCACAGATCAGTTCAATAAAAATCAAGAAGATGCGTGTTCACATAGAGTTCGGAGATATGACATTCAGTCGACCAAGTTTGAGGTTGAGGAAACGTTTAATCCAGTTACATAAAAAGGAGGTCATACATGGGCTGTGATATTAAATAAAAACTATTGTGAGTGTGGTGTTTTCCAAGCTTATAGGTTTCCGTGCTCACATGTTATATCTGCATGTGCCGTTGTGAGCATTGACTTCTATCAATATGTTGATCTTGTGTACTCCATTCACAACATTGTTGAAGCCTATTCAGGACAATGGTGGCCGATAGGAAATGAAGACAACATGCCAGTATATAATGGCGCCCGTATTATTCCGAGTGAGTCCACAATGCGTGGCAAAGGTCGCCTGAAGTCTACACGCATAAGAAATGAAATGGACTGGACAGAGTCACAAAGCTCACAAAGATGTACTCATTGTCATCGTGCAGGTCACAATCGTCGAATTTGCCCGAGTTATCTAGAGGAACAGCAAGGCCAAGTTCATAGGAATGACAATGTAAATGATCCATAAATATGTTACATCTTTGTGTGTCTAAAAATTGTTTCCAAGAATTTCAACTTATATCATTAAATTAGTGTTTGTATCATATTGTTTTTAACAATATTATTAGAATTATATTTTTTTAAAAAATAATATCAGTAATAATAATATATTAATAGTATTAATATTATTATCAATAGTAATTAATAATAATAATATTAATTAATATTAATAATAGTACTAATAGCAATATGAACCTGAGGGCGCTAAAAGTAATAATATTAATTTTAATAAATATGTTATATTAAAATTGCTTCTTGAAGGCGCTAAAAGAGTTAGCGCCATTTGCAATGATGAAAATGCAAGGGAGGCGCTAACTCTTTTCAACATTGCAGGTGGCGCTAACCCAGTTAGCGCTTCAAGAGGCCCAAACTAAGTTAGCGCCTCTTCCTAATTACGTGTCCAAAACTACACCACTCTGGTAAATAGTTTTTAAACAACATTTTTTGGGTAATTTTTTTAAAAAACCGTACTAGTACGGTCAAAAAACCGATTTTGGAAGTGAAACCGATTGCAACTAAGCACCTCCTTCGAATCTTATTCTCTCCCCCTCTCTGTTTGAAGCCTCCAAATACAACATCAATTTTGGTGGCGTTCATGATAGTGTCATTCTTTTTCTTGATCACTGCCCCTTTGATCAACAAGCACAACATCATATGCCACCTCCATGAATGACATCCTCTTGTGAAGTTGAAGACACTTTCTTCTAAGCACAATGTTCTACTTAAAGTGATGGTGCACTATCGACCTCACACTCGTTTTCGTCTTTATCTTCACTTACAAGTTACAACGCTTCCTCCCATAGCCATCAAGATAGGTTCTTTGAGTAGTAAAGTTGTGATTTTTAGGTTTTGTTTGGGAAGTGGTCGTTTGAGCTTAGGTTTGTTAAAGTGGATTTGTTGGTTATGATGGTGGAAGGTTGGACATTGTGGGGGGTGAGTTTGGAATTTAGGGTGGTTTGGTTTTTATGATTTCTAGGTTTGGGATTCCATGCCTAATTTGGAGTTCTTGCAAGAAGATTGATTATTTTTGGCTCACACAAAATGATGCATTATGGAAAAATGAAGAGTCCCCAAAGCAAGTTGCAGAAAGGTACTTGACAAAGTTGATAGATCAAAACATGATTCAAATTGTTAAGAGAAAATGCAAGTGGCAAGGTGAAAACACGTCTCCCTAACACTTTTGTGAGAACCCTGGTTGATGAAAATTAAATTTCTTGGTGGCCACACTCCCACAGATAAACCCCCCTCACTTTCTCTTTCTATCTATAAAACCAAACCATACCTGGAAGTTAGTAGAGTGAAATTTCTTGTTGGATTTGCATGTTGGCTTAGCTATTAGTGGTGGACAATGAGGTTCCAAGCTTGTTGACATGCTGGCAGGTGAGGCATACTGGTGGACATGGGGTGATTAAGGTGTTAGACGTGTTTTTTTTCCTATTGTTTTTTCCTGTTCTTGTTTTAATTATGAGGGATTTCTTTTTGTAATTGTAAAGAGTTACACGGAATATGATCCTCTCCGGTTACTGGAGGGTCATGTAAGAGAGAGAAAAATAGAGTGATTATGGGCCCATACTCACACTTTTTTTTTCACTCTCTTACAGGACCCTCCAGTAATTGGTGGGGATCTTGGTTCGAGTTACACTTGATACCATAACTCCTATATTAAAACAATCATTTGTCACGGTGGAAGAGTTTTTTTATCTCTTTCATCCTAGAATCCGCTCAACTTACCATACATGTGATTGGATTTGGATCCTCTCCGGCCTCTTCAGCAAAATTTAGTTATGGAGTCACTAGGTACTTAAAATTTGTAGCTAATCCACAACTATTTCGTAGCTAAACTTTGTTAGAGAGTCTGCACGGCCGGAGATGATCCCTACACCATGTGATTTAATATTTGACATCTTTACCTTTTTTCACGTCTCTTTGTGAGATATTTTTTGGGTAAATGAAATACTTCTATTTAAAAAGAAAATGTAGATTGTTTTTATTGTGAAATATTTTTATTATTTAAATGTAACCCGGTTTCATTTTTTCAATGATTCCAAACAAAGTATAAAGTAAGTTTAATTATTATGCACTGTCAGTATAAAAAAAATTTACACTGACATCTAATAGTGTATTGTCACATCATGATTTTTTTGTTTAGCCACAGAGATCTTCCACAGAAGACAATCTTGTTCGACCTGGAAACATCCACATTATGGTGGGACTATATGTTGCCATATCATCATTAAAAGCTTAGAAAGTTCTAAAATGAAATTATTCTAATCAATTTGAGTCATTGATGTTGGTTGATTTTTTAATCTTATTTTAGTATTTGTTTGGTTTTAATTTGATCTTATTGGTTTTCGCTTCATTCTTTACCATTTGAGAAGTTTTGATTCACACTATATAACACTTCTTTTGAAAAATATAACACATATTATTAAATTCATTAAATAATATGATAAGACATTATTAAATGTCAGTGTAATATTTTTTTATAAATATAGTGTATAATTATTCAATTCATATAGAAAACGTTACCAGTCAAAACTTATTACATGCTTTTAAGTAACATTGATTCTTTTTTTTATAGACAAAAAGATTAAGTAACATTGATTAAAAATGACACATAGATACTGTTGTAATAAAATACGACAAAACATTAGTATAATAAAGAATACGTCACATAGAGTATTAACAAAAGGATTTTTTGGTATAAAATTTAACCCCCAGAAAAGTTACTAACTGGACCACGGGTTATCTCATATCTGTCCATCAGAGGAGAATAGGTTTCGTAACGCGGAATTGAGAAAAGTTATTTAATGAGCAAAAAAAGATATTAAAAAAAGTTGTTTATAGAAAAGGACGTCCACTGTCGAAAATGGATGAGAAAATCAATCATCCCCTCAAGTAGACTCCATCCTTGGCCAACAAACATGAATGTAACACTTCCCAACTCCACTCTATCTGATCCCTGCCTGTCCAAATTCTCACCACACAAACAAACTAATCCTCTACTAGTCAACAATTGCTTCCTTCTGCTTTCTCTGATCACCCAACAAAGTCCTTATTAGTCGCGTCTTTTTCCCTGGAGCGGCAAAATATGATAGGCTCAAACTCAATTGAAACCAGCCAAGTTTTTGACGTCTTAACAGGACGAATGATTCCCAAATCATATAATGGGAAATGCAAAAAACCTATATCTATCTTCCATCATTTAAGTCAACAATCAATTTTCAATCCATCTGCTCAACAATGGGAAAAAAAAGCTCTTCTATGGCAACACATACTCTTCAAAATTACTAAACAGATGAGATGATGAATGTTGACTTCATCTTTTTTGTCAATATTCCATGATAATCTAAAATGTAGAACACAAGGAACGGCGTCAATATGGTACACATAAAGTGGTGCAACTGAATAACAGTTTTGATTGGTTCTCCATACTTAACATTGTACTGCTAGTTAACTTTATTATTGAATCTTGTTATCATTGCAACTGCAGGATGTACCGTCAAGAATAAATATCCTTTGGGATGATAGATTACTCTCTACTTTAGCATTCTATCCAGCACAATAACAGATAATTTAGTGTTCCAGATAATAATTCAAATATGTAAAAGTACAGATCGAATAACAAATAACCCCAATAGTATAATTTGATAATTTCTTATAAATGATCAGAACTGAATGTTCAAAGATTAACAGTGCTTAGAATCAAAAGCCTAAAGATGCACCGGAACAAAAAAAGAACCAGGGCAATCAGTGAGCTAAAATTGCTAGAGACATATGTAAGACAACATTTGTATTACAAATAACACTGTATGGTACAAAGTTAGAAAAACAATGATAAACGCACCATACTGGCATCCCTAACAATGTTTTATAAGTGCCTATTCTCAAGTCAACATAAGATCATTCCCTCCCAGGTGAGGACGGAGGCAAACCCGGACTTCATGCTCTTCTGGTCCTACGCGATGTTTTGGCACCATGATCTCAAGCACAGATCCTGGCTCATCATAGTATGCTTCTATATTGGCATCTTCCGGAATTCGGGTTGAAAGAGGAATTTCACGGACAAACTCTCCTGGAGGGCAGTGCTCTGATGATGGATCAGTAAGCTTGAATGTCCTGTCATGTCTCTTGATAAAAGGCTTTCGAGATGTGCTCATACAAGATACCTTTATGATACCATGAGTCAGGGAGTTCCTCCACGAAACTTTCACACTAGCAAGATCTACAAATGGCAGACTGATAATAATCAAGTAACCTTGTTCATCCTCATAAATAGTTTTTGCAGCTGTAACAGGTCCATAAACATTCTTTATCACCCCGCTGAAGTCATTCAACCACGGTCGCGGGTCACTTGGGTGCATTTCTATATCTGGAATCCGATCAGATGGAGGATTAACAGCAAGGTAACATTCTTCATCATTTCCATGAGGGAAAAAGTCCTTCCTCTTTTTGCTGCTGACAGGAGATAGGTCCAACCCATCACCATTACTGTGATTCGACAGATGAGTTGACAAATTCAATCCAGATCCATTAAGCAGCTTCTTTGGGTGTGAATTTGGAGCATTCTTGATTGGAGGAGCTGATCTCTCAAGCTCAAAATCCGTATTGGGAAGATTTCTCCATGAACTGAAATCGCTTGCTTCAGGTGGGATTGTGAAATTCAAATCTCGGCCAGTGAGTTCAATCCACCTTTTACGATCATCCTCATCAAGGCCCATCAGATTGGGTGAAGGAACAACCTCAATGCCATGCACACACTGAGGGTTTGAAAGTCCTCTATAATGCTTCCGTTGCATCCTGTGGGATCGAACAAATCCCTTATCAACACTAAATGGAAATGGGCGCTCCCCTTGGCGAGAATGCCCATTCATGTAACTCCTCAGCTGCATCTTACCCAACGCATTTTCAGGCCTCTCCTTAAAAACCCACATATACATGTTTTCCATGTCATGTTGAACCATGAAAACATCAAGCTTAAGATCAGATTTATCAAACCCTGTAACACCGTTGCTGTCCCTGACAATCTTGGCCTTAGATTTATCATTCAAAGAAGGCTTGAAGTAAAAACTGAAGAAAAACCAAGCACCCCATATGCTATCAACTCGCTTTGCACACTTCCTACCGGCTTTGGGCAGATTGAGGAAACTCTCAGTCTCATACCCTTGAGTACCAAGACCAACATCCAAAATATCACAAGGTTCAGGATTCCATGGCTGTGGAGGTGGGCTGCGCTCTGCTGAGAGGGGCAAATTGATATCAGGTGGACGTGAGAGTATGATTTGGCGATTCATCTCCAAATCCAGTTCCTCGTGAGAAGATGCACTTGAATCCATGGACAAGAGCGTAGAAGGGTGATGATTCTCCATTGACAAAGAAGCAAGACAAGAATCGCCCGTGCTACCTCATCTCGTTGATGAGTTTTATTGCTGGTCGGTACAATATTGCAATCCCAAAAACAATTCAACAAAACAACCTTATAAACACCTTCATCATATCAATCCCCACTATATCTCCCCTCCATCAAACCCCTAGATTTATCAAATAAATTTGAGAAGAAAAAAAAATCAACAAATCCAACCAGACTAAAATTCCAACCTATTTAAAATAATATTTTTTTCTATATTCTATAAAATAAATAAATAAATAAATAGACTTCATCGACGAGAATAGAACTATGAATATATATAACACAGAGTAATATCTCTTCAATCTCTGCAAGAGAGGAAGAGATTTCGAAAACGCTAAAGAAGAATTATATTTAACCCTATCTCCATAAACCCTCCAAAATCAGGGAAAAAGTTCTGAATCAAATCCATAAGAAAAAGAGATAGAGAGAGAGTCTTTGAAACAGAGACAGATCTTCAAGGATTACCTTTTGGGATAAGCATCGGAGAATCGAGAAGAAGAACAGGAACCTCCATAGCCGACGATGATGCACTTCGTCATATCATCGACAACCATGTTTTCTACACACTCGCCAGAATATTTATTTTCCCTAATTTCTATGACTAATTTTTTTTCTCCTCCTCAGATAGAAAACCCTAATTTCCCTCTTCTTAGACCCCTCAAAAGGAACACAAGAGAAGGAGTGTAGAGAGAGACGAGGGTGGAGAGAGAAAGCAGAGCCGTAGGTGACCGTCTCATTATATTGACAGGTTCATAGGTTGAAGCCTACACTGGATACCACCACCTCCCTCTGGACCACACCGTTTGTTTACGGTGACGGTGCACCTTCTTGTGTTTGCTTGCTTTATCATATTATTATTAATATTAGTCTTCAATTTTAACTTGTCTTCTTGTGTCCTATGTTATATACTCCTACTTCTCATTTTTTTGGTTAAGCCCATAATTATAATTGATAAAGATGCCTTGACATTCAAACTGGCCACTCAATTGAATTTTTGTTTTATTTTAAGAATGTAATATATTGGACTGTAGTGTTAATATAATTTTGACTTTGTGAACCTATAATTACCGTATAATTATTATTGAATTTTATAATATCTACATATTTTGAGTTTTAAATTATATTTTAAAATCTGAATAGTAGGATTTACTGTGAATACACAAGTCTGAATCAACAGTATATACAATGATACGTCAACAATTTTAGTTTGGAAAATTATCGTGAAGTTTACATTTTCTTAGATATAAGGGTACGTTAAATGTTGCTTCTTGTTCTTCTGGACCCTTTCACTTAATTTGAGACGGGAAATCCTATTTATACGTCTATATAACATACATCAAAGAGAGATAAAGAGATAAAAGAGATGGAAGAGAGAGAAATGTGGAATATGATAGGTGATATGATGGAGAGATATAGAGAAAAAAAGTATGTTATATAAGTTGTTGTATCATTTTTGTTGTATGAATTTATTAACTAATTTGAGACAGGTTGGGTCTCTTGTAAAGTCTATAATCAAAGCTTTAATTAGTGCGTGGGTGAAATGTAACCATAGTGTGCTTTGAGGGGCCGATGAGGTAATGGATGATTTTTAGTAAGTAACTGCTAGTTAATATATAATATATTCAAGGGGAAGAGATATAAATAAGGGTAAAATAACATTTTTGTCCCTATAAAATACCCGAGTTTTGATTTTCGTCCCTGGAAATTTTTTCTTTTTTATTTCATCTTTATAAAATATTTATGCTATTTTTTTAGTCCCTAATGTTGATTCTACTGTTAATTGTGGATGTGTCGAACGCCCATAATAGTCAGCAATACTTCAGAAGTACTCTAACACATTATATAAGAGTGTTTGCTTCCGTAAACTCATTTAGAGAGTCAAATTCATAGTCAATTTGAACTGAATTTCTTTGTTCATTTCCTCCTTCATATATATCACAAGTAGTCTTTGAATGTGATTAAGGATGCTAACACTATTGTATAATGTGCCAGGGTACCATACATATTATTACTGATTATGATGGACGTTCCAAACATTCGTAATTAATAGTGGAATCAACAACGGAGACTAAAAAAATAGCTTAAATATTTTATAAGGATCAAATAAAAAAGAAAAATTTCCCAGGGACGAAAATCAAAACTCGGGTATTTTATAGGGACCAAAATGTTATTTTACCCTACAAATAAACATGGCAAGCAAATCCGGACATTCGAGTACCGCTCCTATTTCAACTTGATATTGATAAAAGAAAATTCATTTTGACTGAATTTAAATAAAATCCGACCTCGTCCCGCCTTTAAGAGGTATGGAATTTGTGCAAGAATTAATCCTAAACTCAAACTTGTCCCGATTTTAATTATATAAATAGTTAAATAATAAAAAAATTATATATTTTTTCTTAAAATATAATATAATAATTAAGTTTCTTATTTTGTAGGATTCTCAATGTTTATATTCACATTATTTTAATTACAATATATTAGATACATATGATTTATTTAAAAACATGTGTTTAAGTTATTTAAAATAAAAAAAATATAGAAAGTGAGATCCACGTGGGTTTTCCCGAACTCAACAAGAACCCGCGGAGATGGATTTGGATTTCACAATTTCATATACTTTCTTTTAAAACTTGCCACAACTTTTAGGGGGCGGGGATGGGGAGAGAAAAACTCGCACCCAATCCGCGCCGTTGCCATACCTAGATACACAGTATAGGTGGAAGGATGTCTAGCAAAGGCTGGTGGTTTGATTCTAATTCTCTAATTGGAGAGACAATCACAAAGGGAATATGATGATATTCTTAAGCAAGAGGAGGTTATTGGCACTAGAAATCTAGAGATGAATAAGTAAAGTTGGGAGATAAAATACACCTTTTTTCCTCGAACTTTGTAAAAAGAAACGAAATAAAATTTATAGTATTTCATTTTACTTAGATCCCCTTATGAGTAGGATTTATTACATTAAATACATTTCACATTTTGAGATTTCAGGACCTTCTCATTGTAAAGACGAGATTATTATGACGTAATTAGCTGATTTATCGGGGGTGTTCGGTGGCGGAGCTTGAATGAGAAAATTGAGGGAGCCATACTAAAAATTATATATATATATATATATATATATATATATATATAAATGGGTTAAATATGGTTTTTGTCCTTGCAATATAATCGAGATTTGATTTTAGTCCCTGCAATTTAAAATCGGTGACTTTGGTCCTTCAAAAATTGAAAATATATCAATTTGGTCTTTATCGATAAAAATTCGTAGCTAATCGGTAGCAAAATCTGTGCAATAAGGACTAAATTGGTGTATTTTCAATTTTTGAAGAACCAAAACCACCGCTTTTAAATTGCAAGGACTAAAACCAAATCTAACTATATTTCAGTGACTAAAAACATATTTAACCTATATAAATTCTCATCAACAAAAAAAAGAAACAATTAAATAGGCAACACCTTGAAATTGAAATGAAAGGGAAAAAAGGTCATAATAAATATGATAACATTAAACAATTAAATTACCATTAAAAAAATAGTGGTTGTAGTAAAAGAAAAACAAGTAAACACTAGTAACTCTTCTCCCATTCCCCACTCCTCTACTTCAAACCTATATAGCACCCACACGGTAGTAGCATAAGCATGCTCATCTTTTCTCTTATTAGCACTCTGCCAAAATCATCACTAACTTAGGCATTGAAGTGTTTTTTGTAGGCACCTCATCACTTGCGTTAAAGACTAAAGACATAGCTAAAGTGAAGACATTACCTAACTCCACCAGAGGAATATAATTAGCAAGTTTCAAGTCGAGCAACAACCTTACCACTTTAGACCCAATCAAAGTCTATTTTATTTGTTAGGAGATATTAACCTTATCCTTTGCATCTAAATAGTGTTCCTACCATTATATGGATGGTAAGTACAACCTTATGAAACGTACGACCAAATAAGAGGTGTGTTATGCTCAGATGATCACGATCGTCACTTAATTACTTCCTTCAAAACTTATAAGAATACTATGAATGATGATATTTACATATTAGTGCATGAAACCTTTGTATGGTCATGCAAATATCATGAAAATAATGTTAGGAGAATCATTTTATTTGTTAAAAGAGTTTGTGTCGTATTAGGACGAGACATTCCCCGTAACACATTGTTAAACTACTTTGCTCAAATATGCTTGTAGCTTAATTAGGAGGCTTATGTATTTTATCAGGCTAAGGCATTCCTCGTCACATATCATTAGACTACTTCGCTCAAATAAGCTTGCAGCTTAGGATATTTGTGTATCGTGCAAGGTTGAGATTTACCTCAGTCCACTCAAAACATGTGAACTCAGACATATACTACCATCTCAACTGGACAATGGAAAAACAAGTGTCCATATCCATTGAACCTACAAATACGATTAAGGCCTCAATCTGAGTCAATCTGTTAGTTATGACAGTTATGACTTAGGAATGAGTTTGTTATTCAGTTAGGTTGTTAATTCAGTTAGGTTAGTTAGTCGTTGCTCTCTCAGTTGCCTATATATAGTATCTTGTTGTATAGGAAAAGGTGATACAAATGCGTGTGTTAGTGAGCGAGAACGATTACGGAAGAACCTGTCTGAAGTTAACAGGTGTAACCTTGTCCGGAAACAATTTGTCTGAAGTTGGGTTGTCTGAAATAGAGAAACAGTTTTTCTCTGGCATATTTTCTTCTCTCTTTTCGTGTTCTTTTATTTCTTTTTCTTTTAAGCTTTTAATTTCTTGTTCTTACCCAACAAGTGGCGCCGTCTGTGGGAGAAAGTGAAAAGAAAGATAATCAAGAATGGCAACGAAGTTTGATATTGAGAAGTTCTCTAGAGCAAATGACTTTGGGTTGTGGAAAATCAAGATGGAGGCTATCTTGATACAGCAAGGATGCGAGGAAGCGTTGAAGGGGGAGGTGAACATGTCATCATCTTTAACGCAGGCAGAGAAAAAGAATATGGTAGACAAGACAAGGAGTGCAATCGTTCTGTGTCTTGGTGATAAGGCACTCAGAGAGGTGGCGAAGGAGAAAACAGTTGCAGGTATGTGGACCAAGCTGGAATCTTTATACATGACAAAGTCTTTGGCTCATAGACTCTGTCTAAAGCAACAACTTTACTCGTTCAAGATGGTGGAGTCAAGAACGATTGAAGAGCAGTTGGCAGTTTTCAGCAAGAATGTTGATGATCTTGAAAACATTGGTGTGAAGCTTGAAGATGAGGACAAGGCCGTAATTCTTCTTAATTCTTTACCTAAGACCTTTGAGCATTTCAGAGATGCTTTACTGTACGGGAAAGATCAGATGATCACTCTAGAGGAGGTTGTGACCTCAGTTCGAACCAAAGAGTTGCAGAAACTTCAAGATTCGAAAGGTGTAGAGGAGGTTCCCTGTGGTCTAGTTACAGTGAAGGGCAAGGGAAAGAAGTCAGAGAACAAAGGGAAGAAGGCAAAGTCTGAAGGCAAGAAGCAGATCAAATGTTTCAAGTGTCAGAAGTTGGGTCATATCAAGAAGCATTGTCCTGAGAAAGATGCACATGAGCATAGGAGACAGGAAACTGCAGGTGTTGCAGAGGCTTCTGAAGGATATGAATCTGCAGGTGTTTTAGTAGCTTCGTCTGAAGACTCTCTGAAGAGTTGGGTCATGGATTCAAGGTGTACCTTTCACATGTGTCCTGTGAAAGATTACTTCGAGACCTTAGAACTGAAGGAGTATGGGTCTGTACTTCTTGGGAACAACAAAGCTTGCAAGGTGCAGGGCATTGGGGTAATCAGACTGAGGATGTTTGATAACAGAGAGATGCTGCTGCGGGATGTGAGGTATGTTCCAGAGCTCAAAAGGAACCTTATGTCCATTAGCATGTTTGATGTTATGGGGTATTCCACTAAGGTGGAGGGTGGAATGATGAAGGTGTCCAATGGATCATCCATAGTTGCTAAGGGGAGAAGAAGTAATGGGTTGTACATTCTGGATGGATCAACTGTCATTGCACATGCATCAATTGCTAGTCAGTCTATGGTAGACAAGACTAAGCTATGTCACCTACGGTTGGGCCATGTTAGTGAGAAAGGCTTGGTGGAGTTGGAGAAGCAACAACTGCTAATGGGTGATAAGCTTCAGAAGCTGGATTTCTGTGACCAGTGTGTTTTGGGTAAGTCTCATAGAGTGCAGTTTGGGACAGGTAAACACACTTCCAGCAGACCTTTAGAATATGCACATGCAGATTTGTGGGGTTCATCTAGGACTCAGACGCAAGGTGGAGGGTCTTATTTTCTGAGCATTATTGATGACTTCTCAAGGAGGGTATGGACATACATTCTGAGGAACAAGACTGAGACATTTCAGAAGTTCAGAGAATGACATACTCAAATTGCTAATCAGCAGGGGACCAAGCTGAAGGTACTGAGAACAGACAATGGGCTGGAATTTGTTTCAGATGAGTTTAACAGTTTTTGCAGGAACCAGGGAATCGAAAGGCATAAAACTGTGGCAGGGACTCCTCAACAAAATGGACTTGCTGAAAGGATGAACAGGACCATTCTGGAGAGAGTCAGATGCATGCTTTTGGGAGCAGGGATGCCTAAGATCTTCTGAGGAGAAGCTGTAAACACTGTTGTGTATCTGATTAACAGGTGCCCTTCGTCTGCTTTGGGGTACAAGACACCTATGGAAGTTTGGAGTGGAAAACCAGCTGATTACTCTAATCTGAGGGTATTTGGGGCTTTGGCATATGCACATGTCAAGCAGGATAAGCTGGAGGCACGAGCTGAGAAATGTATCTTCCTTGGATACGCTGATGGAGTCAAGGGATATAGGCTATGGAGGTTAGAACCTAAACCTTGAAAGTTTATTATCAGCAGGGATGTAACATTTGATGAGACGAGAATGGGAATGCTTGGTGGAGACTCTGAAAATGGGAGGGAGAAAGCTCACATTGAGGTGGAGGCATTTACGAGCAAACTCAGGGAGGATCGTTTGAAGACTTCAGAAGGTGCTACTTCAGAAGGTACATTAAATGATACTTCAGGTTCAGACTTCAGAAGGTCTGAAAACTTTAGACGGTCTAAAGACTTCAGAAGGTCTGAAGACTTCAGAGGGTCTGAAGACTTCAGAGGGTCAGAACGCGCTGTGAATAACTATCAGCTAGCTCGTGATAGAGAAAGAAGGGTTCCAAAGCCTACCAAATGGTTTGGACACGTTGACCTTATCTGTTATGCTCTTAGTATGGCTGAAGAGATACAGGGTTCAGATGAACCAAGAAACTTCAGAGAGGCACAGGAGAGTTCAGAGAGGCAGCAATGGCAACATGCCATGGAGGAGGAACTTGATTCGCTGAAGAAGAACAACACATGGAGACTTGTGGACTTACCTGAGGCACAGAAGGTAATCAGATGCAAGTGGGTCTTTAAAAAGAAAGACGAGATTCCTGGTGTTGAGAAAGCGAGGTTCAAGGTAAGGCTTGTGGCTAAAGGGTTTACACAGGTTGAGGGTGTGGATTATAATGAGATATTCTCACCAGTTGTGAAGCACTGTTCTATCAGGATTTTGATGTCAATTGTAAACCAGTTTGATTTGCACCTGGAGCAATTGGATGTCAAGACAGCATTTCTGCACGGAGATCTGGATGAAACCATTTACATGGAACAACCAGAGGGGTTTGCTGAGGATCAGAGAGTGTGTCTACTTCAAAAATCATTGTATGGTCTGAAACAGAGCCTAAGGCAGTGGTATAAGAAGTTTGATGATTTTCTGATGAGAATGGACTTCAGCAGGTGTAGTTATGACAGTTGTGTCTACATTTTAAGAGAAGAACAAGACATTTTGTACCTGCTCTTGTATGTAGATGATATCCTGGTGGCTAGCCGTAACAAGCACATGATCAATCAACTAAAGACAAGGTTAAATTCAGAATTTGAGATGAAGGATCTTGGAGTGGCCAAACGCATACTTGGCGTTGATATAGTAAGAGATGAGTTAAAGGGCGTACTGCGTTTAACTCAGGAGGCCTATCTGAGGAAGGTTGTGAAGAGGTTTAGGATGCATGAATCTAAACTTGTGGGCACACCCTTAGGACACCACATGAAGCTCTCAAGGAGTCAAGCTCCTGATTCAGAAGATGAAAGGAGGAAGATGAATGATGTTCCTTATTCTAGTGGAGTTGGAAACATCATGTATGGGATGGTTTGTACCAGACCAGACTTGGCTCATGTTGTGAGTGTTGTCAGCAGGTTCATGGGAGATCCTGGACAAGCACATTGGGAGTCTCTGAAGTGGATCCTCAGATACCTGAATGGAACTCTGGATTCGGGATTGCTATATCAGAAGAAGCGGTACCTTTCTGAAGGTGGAGCTGCAATTGAAGGATTCGTTGATGCAGACTATGCAGGGTGTGTAGATACACGAAAATCCTTATCAGGGTATGTGTTTACTCTATTTGGAACTGCAGTGAGTTGGAAGGCAAACCTTCAATCAGTGGTAGCACTGTCTACAACAGAGGCTGAGTATATTGCGTTGTCTGAAGGAGTGAAGGAAGGTCTGTGGTTGAAAGACATGCTGAATGAGTTGGGAATCGAACAGGAGTGTGTTCAGATTCATTGTGATAGTCAGAGTGCTATTCACTTGGCCAATCATCAGATGTACCATGAAAGGACCAAGCACATTGATGTGAAGTTTCACTTTATCAGAGAAGTGGTTGAAACAGGGGCAGTAAGGATTGTGAAGATTGCTTCTGAAGATAATCCTGCTGATATGTTGACCAAAACACTACCAAGATGCAAGTTTGAGAAATGCTTAAACTTGGTGGGCTTCGTTTGAATGATGCCATTCCAAAGTCAAGGTGGAGATTGTTAGTTATGACAGTTATGACTTAGGAATGAGTTTGTTATTCAGTTAGGTTGTTAATTCAGTTAGGTTAGTTAGTCGTTGCTCTCTAAGTTGCATATATATAGTATCTTGCTGTATAGGAAAAGGTGATGCAAATGCGTGTGTTAGTGAGCGAGAACGATTACGGAAGAACCTGTCTGAAGTTAACAAGTGTAACCTTGTCCGGAAACAGCTTGTCTGAAGCTGGGTTGTCTGAAATAGAGAAACAATTTTTCTCTGGCATATTTTCTTCTCTCTTTTCGTGTTCTTTGATTTCTTTTTCTTTTAAGCTTTCAATTTCTTGTTCTTACCCAACAACATCAATAAGAATAATTAAGGAGGGAAACATACTTGGCCAAATAAGGAAAGTATTTGAAATAGACAGCGAACGAGTAGTAACCATGACCAACAATATCACACTATAAATGTGAGATCAACTCTCAGCACCTTATAAAAGGGTCTTTACTTGACTATATCGTTACTCTGTATCTCAAAATGCTCACTTTAGTATAGGTTAGAGTAGTGATATGGCTTTGTAAGAACAAAACTTATACCAAATAAGTATTTATAATGTTATTTAGAAAAATGATTATAAAAGTTTTGATTAATAAGATAGTGAAGCCTTTTCAAAGTAGCTTTGGATCCTGATAGAGGCCCTTAAGGTGTTTTACCTTGAGAGATGACATAAGCAAAACATCCATGTGGTAAGATTACAATATAACTTTTAATTTCATTATTATTTAGTGTCAATGTAAAACACATGCACATGATTATCAAAGAGGAAAAAATGGAAGAAATTACGGAGAATGATAGTTAAGAGAGAAATGCAGCTTGGAAACAATAAGGAAAGACAAAAAAAAAATTTTTATGTTGTTATATGTAGAATAAAAAGTTCTCATTTAATTAACCGAGTAACAAAATTTAAGACTTATACCATCTATTTCATCTTTTTATTTTGTTTTGTCTATTGATTGTTTTTATAATCAAACATATGCATGTGTTATCTTGCCTTATCTTTATCCTTATCCTTCTCCTTTTAGTAAATCAGATGCACCGTTATGATAATGTAAAAGAAATTATGCACTATATAACAAAATCTAAAGATTTAATTTGACCATTGGTTTCTTAAACCTACTTTGGAGAATTTGGGATTGCTTGAAAGTATTATGAGGTTGATTATGTATTATGTTGAATAATAGTCCAACACTATCTATATTTTGTAATGATTCCTCTGTTGAAATTTTAGAATAAGCCTATCCAAATACTATAATGTGGGAGGGGAAGTTAATCTCTTCTTTTATTTTGAAATTGTACTTAGAATTATAGCTTTGTCCAAAAGGTTTAAGATCCAAGGTTTTTTTTTTTGTTTGAACCACAAGTATCCTTTATGAGAGTCAATAATATCCACGTCATAATGAAGTTAACTCTTCTAATGAGTTTTTTTCCATATGCAAAATTTGAACTTGATATCTTACTTGAGGAGAATTAAATATGTAACATTTGAATCAACCACTCATTGAAAATGGGCCCGTTCAAGCATGGGCGTAGCCAAGGGGGCTGTCAGGGACCACGGACCCCCCAAAAATTTTCAATATTTTTACCAATTATATAGATCTCACATAAAATATTTTATTAACTATTAATCTAGCCCCCC
>QLOH01001180.1:0-64927 GCA_026901365.1 Sesbania bispinosa | reverse complement strand
AAAACCAAACCCAAAAACCCATATACCCCAATCCCTAAACCCGCAAACCCGCAAACAACAAACCCAAATCACAAACCGCAACCCCAAACGCCAAACGCCAAACCCCAATCCCAAAACCCCAACCCTAGACCCCAAGCCCAAACCACAAACCCCAAAACCGAAACCCAAAACCCAAAACCCCAGACCCCAAATCCAAACCACAAACTCCAAAACCCAAACCCCCAAACAACAAACAACAAACCCCAAATCCCAAACCCCAAACCTCATGCACCAAATCCAAAAACCCAAACCCCAAACCCCAAACCCAAACCTTAAATTTGAAACCCCAAACCCCTATCCCTAACCCGAAACACCATACCCCAATCCCTAAACCCCCAAACCCCAAACCCCAAATCCCAAACCGCAAACCCCAAACACCAAACCCCAAACCCAAAACCCCAACCCTAGACCCAAATCCCAAACACAAAACCCTAAACCCTAAACCCTAAACCCCAAACCCAAACGATAAACACTAAACCCTAAACCCTAAACCTCAAACCCCAAACCCTAACCCCAAACACCAAACCCCAAAAGGTAACTCAAACCCTAAACCTTAAACCCCAAACCCCAAACCCAAACCTTATACCCGAAACCCAAAAACCAAACCCCATACCCCAATCCCTAAACCCGAACACGAAACCCGCAACCCCAAACCTCAAACCCCAAATCCCAAACCCAAAACCCCAAACCTCAAACCCTAAACCCTAAACCCTAAACACTAATCCCTAAACCTTGAACAATGAACCCTGAACCCTGAATCCTTGATAAGTGAAAATCATATGATAAATTAGAGCACTTTTTAGTTCACTTATCAAGGATAAAATGGTATTTTTGCCCCAGTTTAATCCCTTTTTATTAATATTAGATAAATTGTATTTATTAATCTTGGATTTGAATTTGATGCTATTTTGATATAAATATTGCTGATTTTTGCAGAATATTGCAAGGATTTGATTTGAAGGAAAGATAACATTAAATAAGGGAAATATCTGCAAGATTTGAAGTTTGATTGAAGACATTTAATAAAGATTTGAAGATTATTTGAAGCAATTAATGAAGATATCACTTGCCAATCAAACAAGGATTCTGCAGACAACCTTCCCAATTAAATCAAAGATGCTCAATAAATGCAAAGATTTCATCAAAGAAAGGGAAACAAGGAAAGACAAATCAGCCAAAACCAGTCTCGGGGAGAGATCAAATTAAAAAGAGAAAGTTTGGAGCTGCAGGACGTAACCTGCGCTACAGCGCAGGGTGAAGCGCAGCTGTCTAGAACCTGTGCTGTAGCGCAGCTTGAAGCGCAGATCACGCAGATTTGTGCCCTTTTGCCGTTTTTAGATAGATTTCTCCCCAATTTCCTTTGTCTTTCCTTAGCCTATAAATAGGAACCTCTTGCACCAGATCAAGGTGTGCACGATTATTGTAATTCAGTAATATTTCAGTGATAATGCACCAGAGCTAATTTTAGAGTAGGAGAGGAGGAGCGCTTCACAAGGATTGAAGATGGTGACAGCATCTTCGGTGGTTTGTATGGCTACCATGTGTAGTTAACTCTCCATTAGGATTGAATGTAATTGATTCCATTCCCAAGTGTATGTTGAACTCTATCTATTTATTTATGTAGTTCCCTAGCTATAATATTGGTAATCTTATTCTGTGCTTAATTCCTATCTTCCGCGCTTGCGTCGGAGTTATAGGCTAGTTTGTAATTAACGTTACGACTAGGATTGAGTTTGGGGGAGCCTAGACATAGGAAACTCAACCTCTGAGTGAATAAGAATACTCGGTTAACCAGTGACTGAAACATGAGTGTTACTAATGATTGATGGATAGTGTGAGTATCCTAATGAAGGGCATCTAAAGGATAAGCATGGTCTAATGGATCGATAGCAAAAGATTAGTTGATTATCAATCCAGGAATCGAAACGTGGATGTATCCTGATGAGCAATGGGTAGTGACAGTACTCTAGTGAAGGTGCGTCTAGAGGATTAGGCCTCGTTTATCAACTGGTTCTTTTACAAACGGAATAAAGAAAGCAAGATAAACCGAGGATAAGTCTGTCGCTTGGGAGAGCCCGAATGGATTACCTTTGAGTGTGTGAGGCTGCTGGTAACTCGAAGTCTTAGCAATATAGTTTGTCTACAGTGTTACAGTTCAAAGCCATAAATAATAGATAGTCTCGACATACATGAGGGGTGTGATGAGATGAAGTTCAATCCTAATCCAAGTAAAGTGTCTCTAACTCTTCCTTTCTAATTCATTGATTATTAAATTTCAGTTTACAATTTCCGCAACAATATTCTCAAAACCGTTGTTTCTCTTTATAAGTAGATCACGAGTATACGTGAATTGACCGTTCCCTGTGGATACGATAACTCTCTTACTATTATACTACTGGATTTTTGGTTCGCTTGCCATAAACCCACCAAGTATTTTTGGCGCCGTTGCCGGGGAACGGTTTCCAATTCGTGTAGACCTTGGAGGTCTAGTTATCAAGTTTTTATCTATCTTAGGATTTTGTTTATTTGTTTTTCTTAGGATTTCTTCTATTTATTCTTCTTATTATTTTTAGGACCTATTATTATCTTAGGAAATTTATTGTTTTTCTATTATTATTAATTCTCTTCAACACTTACCTTCTTCAAAGTTTCTTGTTTATGCTTCTGAGAGGTCAGGCATCACCCAATCAATTACAGTTCGACCCGGAAATAGAAAGGATGTCGCGAAGGAACAGAGGTAGGAACGGGAGAAGGCGAAGAAGGACAATTGTTGAAGAACCCAAAAACATGGCAGAGGAAGGACCTAGAAGAAGGACGCTAGCAGATTATGTCTCTCATCAAGGGCCACGTCACTTCTCAAGCATTGTGTTACCACCAAATGCTAGAGCTTTGGAGTTGAAGATTGCACACCTCAACCTCATTAGTGCACATCAATTCGCTGGATTGGATCATGAAAATCCAAATGTTCATCTCTCTAACTTTTATGAATTGATTGGTACTATGGGTTTCGAGGAAGGTAATTTAGAATCTGTTTACTTACGCTTGTTTCCTTTCTCTTTGATAGGTAAAGCTAAGGAATGGCTACAATCACACCCAAATCAAAGTCTAACCAATTGGGGTGTGGTTGAGGAGAAGTTCTTGACAAGATTCTTCCCACCAGGGAAGCAGATTGAAGCTAAAGCAGATATTTCCACATTCAGATAAGGGATTGATGAGCCACTATGTGAAGCTTGGGAAAGATTCAAGTCTATGTTGCGCAATTACCCCAATCATGGCTATGAGGATATAGCCCAACTCAATATATTCTACAAGGGACTTCGTTCAGATTCAAAGTCATTCATAGATACTGCAGCAGGAGGGACAATCTTATCCGCAGAAGTTGATCAAGCACTAGAGATCATTAACAACTTTGCACAGAACGATTAACAAGCTCAAAGTGGAAGACAGCTCTCACAAGTACCAAAGAAAGGGATGTTAGAACTCAACCAAAGTGATGCTCTGTTAGCTGAGAACAAGCTCATTAAACGTCAACTAGAAGCACTCACTGAGACGTTAAAGGCACTCCCTCAACAACTCAAAGCTGTCCACTCACAACTCATCCAAGCCCAACCATTAATTTGTGACTTCTGTGGAGGTGACCATCTAAATGGTCAATGTGCTAAACAAGGAACGCAGCCAGAGCAAGTCAACTACATGGGTAACCAGGGAAGGCAAGGGAATTACTCCAACAACAACAACAACAACCAATATTCACAAGGTTGGAGGAATAACCAAACCAACTCAGGTTGGAGTCAAAATGGAGGAGCAAGACAACCACCTTATCAACAGCAGCCCTCAACATATGATAAATTGAATACTTTGGAAGGTAAGATTGATGACCTTGTGCAAGGATTTAGTGGATTCAAGAAAACTATTGAAGCATCAATCAAGACTCTAGAGAACGAAGTGGGCCAGTTAGCAAATGAGATGGCAGAGCACAGGCAGCAACACTTCTCAGCTGTGACTCAAACCAATCCAAAGGAACAATGCAACTTGGTTGCTACTGATGGAAACAAGTCAGAGGAGGAGGAACCTGATGAGGAAGAAGAGATCATCTTTGAAGAACAATTGCTTCAAGAGGAAGTTGTTCATCAAGATGAAGACAAAGCAGCACCACAAGAAGAGGAACATCATGAAGAAAAGGTCCTTGTTACAAGTAAGTAACTTGATCCAGGTAGATTTACTATACCCATCTCTATTGGTAATCTACCCTCTACTCATGCTTTATTAGATCTTGGAGCGAGCATCAATTTGATGCCGCTATCGTATTTTAACAAGTTGAGTAATGTGAAGGTCAAGCCTGCAAATGTGAGGTTACTTCTTGCAAATAAATCTACTCAATGCCTTCATGGGATATTAGAGGATATTCAAATCAAAGTGGATAAGTTTGCATATGATGTAGATTTCTACATTGCAGAGACAGAAGAGGAGGATACTGAAGTCCCCCTAATTTTAGGAAGACTCTTCATGAAAGCTGCTAAGATGATCATTGATGTTGATCGAGGAAAATATGAACTAAGCTTAAAAGATGAAAGCATTGTGTTTCATATTGACAGAGGTATACCCAAGTTACAACAAACTGATGTTATTTCCAGAAATCCAACAAAGTTGTCGGGCTCCGAATTTCTGAGGAAGCCTAGGATGAGGTAAAGCATCCAGAGTCAACATGGGAATTCCAATTTAAGAGAAGAAAGAGATCAACATATGATACTGAGGAAGATAGTGATAGTGATGGAAGAATCAAGAATTGGCATGGAGGATGGGAGCTCAAAGGAAGAACTGGTATGGAGTCAAACATCATCCTCCACTTGAGGCCACCATAAAAGGGTTAAGTAACCAGGCGTCGAGCTAAAAGACGTTAAACAAGCGCTTCCTGGGAGGCAACCCAGTCTTTGTAAGTTTTAATTTTCATTTAATTTGCATTTTGTTAATTTTTAATTTTAGGATTTACCTATGTAATTAGGAAATTGTTAAAATGGGTATATAAATTTTAAAAGGAATGCATGGAACCATTTAGGAGTAGCAGAAGCAGAGAAAATACTGTAGATCTGCGATTCGACCTACGCTGTAGCGCAGGTGACGCGCAAAATTAAAATTAAAAAAACTGATTCTCTGACTTTTGCGCTTCACCCTGCGTCCAAGCTTCTAGCAGAGTGCTATCAATAAATGAATCAACACACATGCACACAAGAGACATGTCACAAATAATTTTACTGAAAGAGAAAGAAAAGTGATCATAGCCTTTGGATCAAGCATAGATGTGATAATTATGTGAATTTTTTAATATTTTTAGTACCAAGCTATCCATGCTTTATCTAATTGACTTTGATAAGTGAGTTGGTCTTTGTGTATGCATATTGTTGTTATCTTTTGATTATTGGCTCTACTCTGTGTATCTTGTCTGTGTAAGTTTTTATATTGACTTAGATTTCATTGTTTGTAATTTTAGGTGTATTACAGTGATGAAACACATACAATCTCTGTACAATCCATAAAAGGGAAATGTGAAGTTAGAAAAAAGAATGACATCCCTGAATGCAGTGCCCCTGGAATCTTCCAAAATGTTTTTTTCTAAGAGCACTTGTATGATCCTGCCACTAGGTCACTCAAGCAGGTATTCTTTTCTTAGCTCAGTTGCACAAGTGTTATTGTGCTTTCTAATCCATCAGGTATCTAGCTGGTCATTATCCTGTAAGTTGTGTTTTGTTCACTTGTTATTTAGTTGTTGTTCAGAACCTATCTATAGTACTAGGTATCAATGATTGCTCTTTAGAATGGAGTATTGCACTGTGACTGTGATAGTGTGTACCCAAGCTTGATCTTGTTGTCTGGTTCCATTATATTCACTGTCCACAGTAAAAATTTAATGGTGTTCAAACTTCACTCACTAACAATGTAAACTATTTTCACACTTAATAAACAAGAAAGTGTGACATTGTAGCAACTAAGGATTTTACTTGTACTAAAAGCCAGCTCTTTTTGAAACTGGTGGTGCCATATGGACATGGTCCACTGGTAGTGTAAAACTCTACACTATTAGTGGATTATATTTAAATCTAAATTTTAATATTTGCAAAGATTCTATGTAGATATCCTTTCTGCCACTATTTTTTTCATTAAACTATAATTGAGATTTTTAACTTTATTGTTGATTAATTTTCACCATCATCGCCGCCACCACCATCATTATTATTCATGCCATCAATTCAAAATTCTGGTCCAAGTATACTAGTTGCATTGTATGATTTCCAATAATTAACTATTTTCTTTTTCAATTTCTTTACAGTTGCCAGCTCATATCAAAGTAAAATATTCAAGTGGATGTACAGCTGATTCTACAGCTAGAAAGAGAAAAGGAAAGTGCAGAGAGGGAGATAGCCCTTCAGAGCCTGATAAGGAAAGCAAGACATCAAATGAAAAATGTTTAGCAACCTTGGACATTTTTTCAGGTTGTGGTGGCTTATCCGAGGGGTTGCAGCAGTCTGGTAATCTTAACTACACTATTATAGAAAAAAACATAACTGTATATGTTATCAATGCATAATATAACTTGATACTGCTTGATTGCTTCAGGAGTTTCATTAACTAAATGGGCGATTGAGTATGAAGAACCAGTTGGGGATGCGTTTAAAGCTAATCATCCTGAAGCATTGGTGTTTATTAACAATGGCAACGTTATTCTTAGGTAAATGATTGCATATAGAAAATATATTCCATGCTGCAAGGTTGAATAGAGTCTGAGTGGAACCCATTTAAGTGACTCATAAATGCATTGTAATGCAGGGCTGTAATGGAGAAGGGTGGGGACATAGATGATTGTATCTCAACGTCTGAGGCTTCAGAATTGGCCGCAAAGCCTGATGAGAAGGAAATGAGTAGTTTACCCATGCCTGGGCAAGTTGATTTTATTAATGGGGGACCTCCATGCCAGGTCTGTGTAGCTGTTTGCTTCGTTTCCATTCTGATGATAATAATACTTTGTTGGTAGTTACTGAATAATGTGTTATTCCAGGGTTTCTCTGGGATGAATAGATTTAACCAAAGCATTTGGAGTAAAGTTCAATGTAAGATGATATTAGCATTCTTATCATTTGCTGATTATTTCCGGCCAAGGTATTTCTTGTTGAAGAATGTGAGGAACTTTGTGTCTTTCAATAAAGGACATACATTCCGTTTAACCTTGGCTTCACTTCTTGAGATGGGTTATCATGTAATATTACATAACTGCATCATAACTGCATCTTTCATCCTTAGTCATTGCACATTTAGAGTTGATGAATAGTTAAGGAACTAATCAATATGTCACAAATACAAATGAGGCAAGGGTAGATATGGGAACTAATCAATATGTCACATTTAGTCATTATACTTGTGATGAAAAATTCTCCCCCTCTCATAAATGTCCTAATAAACAATACTTGTTGTTACAAGTGGAGGAGATTGATGATAATGAGACGAAAGTTGATTCCCTTGATCAGATTGCGCAAAATGTTTCTGAGGAGCTGTAGGAACATCACTTATCCTATCATGCATTAAATGGTTCTTCTGGTTTGGGTACGATGCAATTCCAAGGGCTCATTAACGGCATGATGGTGCAGGTTTTATTGGATGGTGGCAGTTCTGATAATTTCATACAGCCAAGATTGGCTCATTGTCTTAAATTACCCATCGCACCTGCCCCTAATACTAAGGTTGTCGTTGGTAGTGGTCATATCTTAGTAGCTGAAGGATTGGTACAGGAGCTGGAAGTAAAGATACAAGGACACTCCGTGACGCTCCCTGTGTATCTTTTACCCGTTGCAGGAGCTGATCTAGTTTTGGGAGCTGCTTGGTTGGCAACATTGGGCCCTTATATTTCAGACTATAGCACCCTCACTATCAAATTCTTTGTAGGTGATAAATTTGTCACATGGTATGGCGAACGACCTCAATTGCCTCGTCCAGCTCAATTTCACCACCTCAGACGGATGACTAATACTCATGCCATCTCTGAATTATTCACCTTGCAATTTCAACATCCCGCCTGCTCTCAAGATCAGTGGCTGGATTTGCCTGCTGACTTGGACCCTGAATTAGAAGTTTTATTATACACTTACAGAGATGTTTTTGCCATTCCAACAGGCTTACCCCCTAATAGGTCTCATAATCACTCGATTCCCTTGCTTGAAGGGGTTGGACCTGTCAAAGTCAGACCTTACCGGTATCCTCATAGTCAAAAAGAACATATTGAAAAAATGGTGCAACAGATGTTACAAGAAGGGATTATCGTGCCTAGCACTAGTCCTTTTTCCTCACCTATAATCCTTGTCAAGAAGAAGGATGGCACTTGGAGATTTTACACTAATTATAGGGCCTTAAATGCAATTACTATAAAAGACAGCTTTCCAATTCCAACTGTGGATAAGTTACTTGATGAACTTTTGGAGCTCAATATTTCTCTAAGCTGGACCTCAGATCCGGATACCATCAAATTTTAGTCAGTTCAGAGGATCGGCACAAAACAGCTTTACGTACTCATCAAGGGCTTTATGAATGGCAAGTAATGCCATTTGGGCTCACAAATGCTCCAGCCACCTTTCAAAGTTTGATGAATGAGGTTTTTAGTGGGCTATTGAGGAAGCATGTGCTTGTATTTTTCGATGATATCCTTGTGTATAGCCCATCATGGTCTACACATTTACAACACTTAGAAAGGGTCCTTCAGCTGTTGCAACAACATAGATTGTTTTCCAAACTGTCAAAATGTTCCTTTGGTCTGCGGCAAGTAAATTACTTAGGCCATACAGTATCTGGTCTTGGTGTGGCCATGGATGAGGAGAAGGTTAAATCAGTGTTAGATTGGCCCATTCCCGTGAATCTTAAGCAATTGCGTGGGTTCTTAGGCCTTACGGGTTATTATAGGCGGTTTGTTAGAGGTTATGCATCCATTGCAGCCCCTCTTACCAACCTGTTGAAGAAAGACAATTTTCATTGGGACAATTCTACTTCATCAGCTTTTCAGGCTCTTAAGAGTGCTATTACTCAAGCGCCCGTCCTCGCCTTACCGGATTTTTCACAACCATTTGTGCTTGAGACTGATGCATCTGGGACAGGTATAGGTGTTGTCCTTAGTCAAAATCATCACCCAATTGCATTTTTCTCCAAGAAGCTGAACTCACGAATGCAGAAACAATTTGCATATTCTAGGGAATTTTTTGCCATAACTATTAATGTTGCTGAAATTTCTAATGTACACTCTTATTTTGTGATGTGTATTTTTAGTTTATGCTTTTCTAGATATTTGATGTGTGTTCTGACTTAGAGTATGGTGCCCCATACCTTTTGGAGTGTTAGGAAAAGCAATCATAGTTAGTGACAGAACACCTTACTTGCTCTTGTATTATGCTATGTTACTCTTTGTTATGTATTTTATGTATCAGAAACTTAAGCCACTAAAAAATGAAAAAACCTTCATGTTTTTTCTGAATCTCTGTGAGTGCTAACAATTGGTATCTAGAGCTTCTCTGTTCTTGAGGGACCTGTGAGAAAAAAATAGAGAGAGAACTCAGCAGAAGAAAAAAACCAGAAAATCCAACTTGTTATCTTGATACCCAACCGTTCTTGATGGCTTCCAACAATATCTCACTACCACCACCTCCTGTATTTACAGGAAAGAACTACGAAATCTGGGCTGTGAAGATGAGGGCTCAGTTGAGAGCCTATGATCTCTGGGAAGTGGTGGAAACTGGTGCTGAACCACCACCTTTGCAAGAAAATCCTACTGTTGCTCAGATGAGATTTCATAGTGAGCAAGTTGCCAAAAGAGCCAAGGCTCTTACCATCTTGCATTCAGCTGTGGATGATGATGTTTTTATGAGAATCTCACATTTAGATACAACAAAGGAAGTTTGGGAGAAGCTTGAGGAAGATTTCTTTGGAGATGAGAGGACCAAACAAATGCAGGTTCTTAACCTCAAAAGAGAGTTTGAAGCCTTAAAGATGAATGAGGCTGAAAACATAAAGGAATTCATGACTAGGATGACGAAAGTTGTGAATCAAATCAGATTGATGGGAGAAGAACTTCTAGACAGCAGAATTATGGAAAAAGTCCTTGTGGTCTTGCCTGAGAGGTTTGAATCCAAGATTTCTTCACTTGAAGAGTCAAAGGATCTCTCTAAGATAAGCATGACAGAGCTTGTAAATGCTCTTCAAGCTCAAGAACAAAGAAGGCTTCTTAGACAAGAGGAAGAAACAGAATCAGCCTTGCAAGTAAGGCACAAGGAAAGGGTCCAGCAGTGAAAGTTGAAAAGAAGTTTATTGGAGAGCATTCTGGAAAAGATTCAAAGAAGAAGGAAAGATTTCCTAAGGTGGAATTTGTAAAAGAACTAGCCACAAGGAGAGTGATTGTTGGTACAAAGGAAAAACACCACCACCAATCCAATGTAGATATTGCAAACAAAATGGCCATATTGAGAAGTTTTGTAGGCTGAAACAGCAGCAGCAAAATCAACTAAGTCAGAAATTTCAAAAGGCAAATGTCACAGAAACCGAAGATGATGAAGAACTCTTATTTATGACTAAGACTACAAGGAGTTTGGAGGATTGTGACACTTGGTTCATTGATAGTGGTTGCACTCAGCACATGACAAGCAAATCAGAATTTTTCTCAAAGCTAGAACCTGCTACAGGATCAGTGAAGATTGGAAAAGGAGATAAAGTTGCTATCACTGGCAAAGGAACTGTGAAAATTCATACTACGACAGGTATCAAACACATTTCTAATGTCCTTTTCGTGCCTAAACTTGATCAAAACCTATTGAGTGTGGGTCAAATGATGCAAAATGGATACTCATTACTGTTTAGAGAAGGAAGTTGTCTAGTCTCTAATGCTGATGGTCATGAGTTATTTGAAGTAGAGATGAGAAAAAGATGTTTTCCTGTAAATTGGAATTCAATTACTGAACATGAGTGTAAAATTAGTAAGATTGAGCTTGATTCTAAACTTTGGCACAAGAGACTTGGCCACTACAATTTGAAGTCCATTCAATTTGCTCAAAAGCAAGAGTTAGTCAAAGATTTGCCTAGTATTCAATTATATTCTGAAGTGTGTGAAGGGTGTCAACTTGGGAAGCAACATAGATTATCTTTTCCTAATTCAGCTACATGGAGAGCAAGTGAAAAGCTTGAACTGGTTCACTCAGATATTTGTGGACCTATGAGAACTACCTCACTTAATGGCAGCAAGTATTTCATTCTTTTCATAGATGATTTTACAAGAATGACTTGGGTTTACTTTCTTAAACAGAAATCTGAAGTTTTTTTCTGTTTTAAGAAGTTTAAGGCCTTAATTGAAGCTCAAAGTGGTTGTATATTGAGGAAACTCAGAACTGACAATGGGAAGGAGAATACTTCTACAGAATTTAATGTTTTTTGTGATGATGTGGGAGTTGAGCACCAACTTATAGTAAGTTATTCACCCCAACAAAATGGGGTAGCAGAAAGAAAGAATAGATTAGTCCTTGAAATGGCTAGATGCATGATTTTTGAGAAAGGATTGCCAAAGTCCTTTTGGGCAGAGGCTATAAGTACTGCTGTATATCTTCAAAATAGGCTTCCCACAAGGGCAGTACAGGGGATGACACCTATTGAGGCTTGGGGAGGCATCAAGCCATCCATCAAGCACTTAAAGGTGTTTGGTTCACTATGCTACACTCATGTACCAGATGTGAAAAGAAGCAAATTGGATGAGAAGGCAGAAAAGGGAATTTTAATAGGCTTTAGCTCAAAATCTAAGGGCTATAAAGTCTATGGCATTGGTTCAGGTAAAGTTGTTGTTAGTAGAGATGTTAAGGTGGATGAAGATGCTTGTTGGAATTGGGAGACTTTTCAGGTAGATAGGTTTTCATCTTTACCTTCTCTTGAGAGTGAAAATAAAGATCAACAAGAAGAGGTTAATGATGAATATGCTGTAAGAGGTACTAGGCCTCTTTTTGAAATTTATCAAAGATGTAATTATGTTGTACTTGAACCTACCGACTTTGAAGAAGCTAGTAAATTTGAGGAATGGAAACGAGCCATGACGGAGGAGATAACCACCATTGAAAACAACAACACTTGGCAACTGGTTGACAAACCAAAAAGCAAGAATGTAATTGGAGTTAAATGGGTCTATCGGGTAAAACTTAACCCCAATGGATCCATCAACAAATATAAGGCCAGACTTGTTGTTAAAGGCTATGTTCAAAAATCTGGAGTTGATTATTCAGAAACTTTCTCACCGGTTGCAAGAATGGACACAATTCGTGTTCTTATAGCTTTGGCTGCACAAATGAAGTGGAAAATTTGGCATTTAGATGTCAAATCAACATTCTTGAATGGTAATCTAGCTGAAGAGATTTATGTGGCTCAACCTGAAGGATTTGTAGTGGAAGGAAGTGAAGATAAGGTGTATAAGCTTCATAAAGCCTTGTATGGGCTAAAACACGCTCCTAGAGCTTGGTACAGCAGAATTGACAACCATTTTTGCAACCAAGGATTTAGGAGGAGTGAAAATGATGCTACTCTGTATGTGCGAAGGTTGTTGGATGGTGGTTCTTTGATTGTCTCTTTGTATGTTGATGATTTGCTAGTAACAAGCGACAATCAACAAGAAGTACAAAAGTTCATGGAGGAGATTGTTAGATTCCCACATTGCCTAGAGATATGGCCATATTGTGGTATATAAATCTTGGGCAATCCTCACCTTACAAGCTAACTTTTGGGGTTGAGTTAGGCCCGGTCCAAAATCTAATATGGTATCAGAGCCTATCATAGATGATCCGTTGTTATTGGGTCGCCACCCGTATAATTGTCAACGCTCCAGATGTCCAGCCCTGGGCGTGAGGGGGTGTGTTAGAGTCCTACATTGCCTAGAGATATGGCCATATTGTGGTAAATAAATCTTGGGCAATCCTCACCTTACAAGCTAGCTTTTGGGGTTGAGTTAGGCCCGGTCTAAACTCTAATAGAGATGAAAAATCAGTTTGAAATGTCTGGCCTAGGGGAAATGAATTATTTTCTTGGCTTGGAGGTCCATCAATTTGAGGATGGTATTTTTCTGAATCAAGGGAAGTATGCTCATGAAGTTTTGAACAAGTTTAGGATGGAGAGTTGCAAATCTGCCCCTACTCCTCTAATGCAAAATGTGAAACTATCAAAAGATGATGGAGCTGAAAAAGTAGATGCTTCTTTATACAGAAGCTTGATTGGAAGTTTACTTTATCTTACCGCATCCAGACCTGACCTTATGTATCCAACTAGCCTACTATCAAGATTCATGCAAAATCCTAGCAAGACACACTTTGCAACTGCAAAGAGAGTACTTAGGTACTTGAAAGGCACAACTCAGTTTGGAGTTTGGTATAAGCCAAGTGAAAATGGAAGGTTATTGGGCTATGTTGACAGTAATTGGGCTGGAAACCTTGATGACATTAAGATCACTAGTGGTTATGCATTTTCGTTAGGCTCTGGCATGTTCTGTTGGAACTCAAAGAAACAAGAAATTGTAGCTCAGTCCACTGTTGAGGCTGAATATGTAGCAGCAGCTGCAGCAGCAAACCAAGCTATTTGGTTGAGGAAAATCCTACATGATTTGGGGGTAATGCAGCTGGAAGCCACAGAGATTTTTTGTGACAGCAAATCAGCAATTGCCATTGCTGAAAATCCAGTCCAACATGGAAAGACCAACCATATTCAAGTGAAGTTTCATGTTGTACGTGAGGCTGTTAAGAATGATGAGATCAAGCTAATTCATTGTTGTTCAGATCTACAAGTTGCTGATATACTAACCAAAGCTCTCCCAAGAGCAAGATTTGAAAGACTTAGAGAGTTGCTTGGAGTGTCCATAAAAAATTTCAAGGAGGATTGTTAATGCTGCTGAAATTTCTAATGTACACTCTTATTTTGTGATGTGTATTTTTAGTTTATGCTTTTCTAGATATTTGATGTGTGTTCTGACTTAGAGTATGGTGCCCCATACCTTTTGGAGTGTTAGGAAAAGCAATCATAGTTAGTGACAGAACACCTTACTTGCTCTTGTACTATGCTAAGTTACTCTTTGTTATGTATTTTATGTATCAGAAACTTAAGCCACTGAAAAATGAAAAAACCTTCATGTTTTTCTGAATCTCTGTGAGTGCTAACAATAACGGAAGCGGTTGCAAAATTCAGACATTACTTTCTTGGCCATCGCTTTGTCATTAAAACTGATCAGAGAAGTTTAAGTAATCTTACTGATCAAGCACTCCAAACTCCAGAGCAACAAGCTTGGTTACCAAAGTTACTAGGCTATGATTTTACTATAGAGTATAAACCAGGAAAAGAAAATATTGTTGCGGACTCCTTATCTCGCTCCTTCCTTATGGTTTGGTCCTAACCACAGTTTCAAATTATGCCTATGCTTAAGGAGGCAATTGGTGCTGACAAAAATTAAAAGATGTCTTGGATCTTTGTTATAAGGGGAAGCCTCCTCACCCTAATTATACAGTAAAGAATGATTTGTTGTATTGGAAGAATCGTTTGGTAGTGCCTCCACAACAGGCATTAATTTCACAAATTTTGCAGGAGTTCCACAGTTCCTTGGTTGGGGGCCACTCTGGGTTTACAAGAACTTTTGCAAGGATAGCTGCTCAGTTTTATTGGCCAGGAATGCATAAGGATATCCGCAAGTTTGTTTAGACTTGCCTCATTTGCCAACAAGCTAAGGCTACCACTTCATTGCCCTCGGGTTTGTTGCAGCCACTACCCATTCCAAATCAGATTTGGAAAGATTTGGCCATGGATTTTATCACCGGTCTTCCATCTTCTAATGGTTTCACAGTTATATTGGTGGTTGTAGATCGTTTGTCAAAGTATGCGCATTTTGCCCCGTTGAAGGCAGATTATTCTAGCAAACAGGTGGTTGAGTTGTTTATGAAAACAGTTGTTAAATTGCATGGCATACCTAAAACAATTGTTTCTGATAGAGATAAGGTGTTTACAAGGAGTTTTTGGCAGCATCTTTTCAAGCTGAGTGGCACTACCTTGAATATGTCTACAGCTTATCATCCTCAATCAGATGGGCAATCTGAGGCCTTGAACCGATGCTTGGAAATGTATTTGAGGTGTTTCACTCATGACTCTCCTCGAGTATGGGTCAACTTACTTCCATGGGCAGAATATTGGTATAATACTGCTTACCACACCAGTATTGGAATGACTCCATTTAAGGTGGTTTACGGTCGTGATCCCCCATCCATTACTAAGTATGTTCCTCAAGACCATGATCATCTTTCAGTACAAGAGTTATTAATTCAGAGAGATGCAGTTTTGGAGAAATTGAAGCAAAATTTGCATAAGGCTCAACAGTACATGAAGAAATATGCTGACAAGAAAAGGAGTCATGTGGAGTACAAGGTGGGTGATCAGGTTCTGGTCAAATTACAGCCATATAGGCAGCATTCTGTTGCTTTAAGAAAAAACCAAAAACTAAGCATGAGGTACTTTGGTCCTTTTCCTATTGTTGAGCGCATTGGACAGGTGGCTTATAAATTACTGTTACCTCCAGCTACACGAATTCATCCAATTTTTCATTGTTCTCAGTTGAAATTATGCCACGGGGAACATCATTACCCTTATGTTCCAATTCCTATTACTACGAATGAACTGGATCCCACAGTGAAAACAGCTGGTATCTTACAAACCCGTGTGATACTTCGCGGATCTCAGCAGGTGACACAACATTTAGTTCAATGGCAACGACTTGATGTTTCACAATCTACTTGGGAGGATCATAGTGTTATGACTGAGGCATTTCCAACTTTCAACCTTGAGGACAAGGTTGCTGCTAAAGGGGAAGGTATTGTCACAAATACAAATGAGGTAAGGGTAGATATGGGAAATGACAAGAATGTTGAGGCTGGTGCATCACCAAGTGGACAGGTGGCAGTGAATTCGTTGGTTGCGGGAGTGCGAAAGAGTGAGAGGATCAAAATAACGAACTCACGTTGGAAGGACTACGTGTGAGGTGCTTATTAGTATATAATCGGTTAGTGGGAGGAGAAGGCGTGGAAGGATATTCTGTTTTCTTCTCTCTGTTGCTCTCTTTCTTTCTCAATTGCTATTTTCTCTGTATTCGCTGCTACTGTTATATTGTAGCCAATTTCCTTCCTTGTAAGAAATTCCCAATTCAATAATACTTACAGAGAAATCCTTTACACTCAATTTCTGTCAATTAGTCCTACACATTACACAATATTGATTTGCTTGTCCAAAAGGTTGAGGTTTGGTATCCTTGAGGCCGGAGCTTTTGGGGTTTCACAGTCAAGAAAAAGGGCATTTATATGGGCAGCCTCTCCAGAGGATGTCCTTCCTGAGTGGCCAGAACCAATGCATGTCTTTGCTGCCCCTGAGTTGAAAATCACATTGTCAGAAAATGTCCAATATGCTGTTGTCCGTAGCACTGCAAATGGTGCCCCATTACGTGCAATAACTGTTCGGGATACCATTGGTGATCTACCACCTGTGAGCAATGGAGCCTCTAAAGTAAACATGGAGGTATCTGAAATAGGAAACATACATGTTACATATCCTTACATCTTAAATAATTTGAGTTACCTTCACACTCATTACTCATCTGGTTTTATGTTGCACAGTATCAACATGATCCTGTCTCATGGTTCCAAAAGAAGATTCGGCGTGATATGGCTGTCTTGACTGGTCACATATCAAAGGAGATGAATGAATTGAACTTGATTCGATGCCAGAGAATTCCTAAGAGGACCAGGTGCTGATTGGCGTGATCTTCCAGATGAAAAGGTGAAGTTAAATCTTTGTGAATTTTAGCATAACAATTTTTGTGAGTAATCTAATTTGTGGTGCCTAATAAAATGCAGATAAAACTGTCCAATGGACAAGTTAGTGATTTGATACCATGGTGCTTGCCAAACACCGCTAAGCGGCATAATCAATGAAGGGACTGTTTGGTAGGTTGGATTGGCAAGGAATTTCCCAACTTCCATTACAGATCCTCAACCAATTGGGAAGGTGGGAATGTGCTTCCCGTCGTGACTAAGACAGAATTATTACTGTTCGTGAATGTGGTCGATCTCAAGTAAGTCTATTACTCTAGTTAGTTGTCAGCCATAAATGCTATGATGAAGAAATGGAATCCTAAGAAAGTTGGAAGTTAAATTATTATGTGAATTGATTTATTTTATTTCTGAATTATTTTGGAGAATTCTGATCATTTTATCCAATATGTTGACGGTAACAAGAATCCTGATGGTGTTAGTTCATAGTTTTAAAATTGTGATGTCCAATAATTTAGAATCTACAATTGTAGTGTGGAACAATGGTCCCAACAACAGCAATCACTGCCTAGGAAATAGGAAGATATCATCTGATTTGGTTTAGTCTTTAGCTTAACAATCTTTTTTCATCTATAAATGCAGGGCTTCCCAGATAACTATCAATTTTCTGGCAACATCATACACGAGCACCGGCAGATTGGTAATGCTGTTCCTCCTCCTCTAGCATTGCTTTAGGGAGAAAGCTCAAGGAAGCAGTAGATAGTAAGAGCTCTGCTTAGAAGATGGGGGATACACCCTCCTGTAAAGAGCATGCTTATATCATATTAAAGGATTGAGTAACAATAACCATTCACTAAGACATTGCAAATTATCTTTCAGGGTTCCAGCAAACTATTATCCCTTGTATATATCCCTTGGTCAGTTATTTAGGTTAATTCCTTGTTTAATTTTACATGACCAAAGAATTCAATTGATTATGTTATAAACTCATTCTATCAACTTGGATTTTCTTGATTAGTTGATATTTTGGCTGTTACTTTACGGAAGAAATTAGGCTTGGAATATTTTACACCTACTCCCGTTGTAGGTTAAACTCAACAATTAACCCGTATATTGCTTTTATTATTTTTATATTTTGAATTTATATGCCTTAATGGATATATAAATTTATATAATTATAATTTTTTGCTCATCAACATTTGTATATTAATTTAAGCATCATACTATAAAAATTGGACTGGGTACTTGATCTGGTCGGATTATTGAGTCATTGGGATCGAACTAGCGGTGTAATGAATTATTGGTTGAATTGTTTTTATTTTTGTGTGTGTCTAAATATATATATATATATATATATATATATATATATATATAGTCTGTGTATATATAATTCAGATCCGTTGACACCAAGGTGTCAAACTTTTATGAGTTACACCTCTTAAATAACTTTTGAAAAATGTGAATTTGACCAATCCAACCGTTGAATTCAAAGTCTTATAAAGTAGATCAAGTCCTATAAAATTTCATAAAAATCAAAAAACTAATTGATACTTCATCAACCTAATTTATTTTAACGTATACATATGTTTTTAAAATATAAGTAAAAGTCTACTATTAAATAACATACCTACGAATGTCCAATTATCTGAAATTTGATATAACGTATAATATGTTTTTAAAATATAAGTAAAAGTCTACTAATTGATACTATCATGCACTTGAGTTCCAACATATCAATAAGCAGCAGCAACTGTTGCCATCATAAAGCATTTGCAAAATCATCACCATCATCATCATCAACAACACAAAAAAACAACAATAAACAACAACAACAATCCCCACTAGGTATATAAAGCAGATCAGGGTTGAGGAAACAAGAAAAAATTTAAGCAGCAAGAAACTACCAAAGGACAAGTTGCTATAATGGCTTCAAATCCTAAGCTAGAACCACAGTACAGCACAAAGATCAATTTGAACACAAAAGTAACGATAAACAAAAATGGTAATATCGGATAAAATTATAGAAACAGTAAAAAGATGAACAATAGTCCTATAACCATTCATCCAAAACCACATGAAAAAACACCATGCTATGAGAACACAATACACACTCAATAAAAGTCAGTGACGATAAGTAGATTCATGTACCCGGGGTTGAAGAGAAACAATGCAGAGGTTGTAGAAAGGTTAGGGCTACTTTGAGCTCAAAAGCAAAATAGATGAAGAACAAACCGAGAGGCGAGAAAAAAGGGTTAGATGAAAATGGTGTATTTATAGTTACCGAGATTGATTGTGGTGCTGAAGAATTGAGAAGAGAAGCAAAACCCATATGTGTAGAATTGCCTTCCTTTTTAGGCAACACGCAAATTTTGATCAATTGAAGTGGATTTGGGAAGTTTTGGGACTGAGAAGACATGTCTATTCTTATTTGAAGCAATGTGTGGCTTTTGGACCATTGCCTTTGGCGAGAACGAAATTTTGGGAGAGGGTTTTTTGGCGCCCATGGAATATCAAGTTATGGTGCCTCATTTCTCATCTAGGGCAATCCTTTTGACAAGTATTCAAATTCTCCTATGAAGGTGGGAAATTAAGGTAAGTAAAATGTGCACCAGAACTTGATATAAATTATAATTTTTGCTCATCAACATTTGTATATTAATTTAAGCATGACTTTTCAATACTATAAAACATGGACTGGTACTTGATCTGGTCGGATTATTGAGTCATTGGGATCGAACTAGTGGGTAATGAATTATAGGTTGAATTGTTTAAATTTGTGTCTATATATATATATATATATATATAATATAATATAATAATATAAGACTTACAATTCAAATTCTAATATAAATACTTATTTGAATGATATAACGTATAAATTTAAAAAAAGAAATATTGAATGATAGATTTACTAGCAAATTTGATCATTTGCATTTATGTTAGAAACCGACAAGAAACACTAGAAGGGGGTTGAATTAGTGTTTTAAGTTTTCGTGTCAATCTTGTAAATCTTTATTTAAATCATGAAGATGAATAATGTTTAAAATGAATCTTAAGATCAGAGATAATTAAAAACGTGCGGAAGATGAGAAAAAATAAAGTTTCTTTTTGTAAGTCTTAAGATTATTTAAACATAGACTTCAAGATATCTCTGAAGATTATTACATAATGTTTTTCAAAACTGTTTCTGAAATACTTCAGATGATTATAGGTTGTCTGAAGTCTGTTCCAGATTTCTGAACTGAGGTCTTTCCAGACTCACTTCCGATAATTGTTCAGAAGTAATTCAAAGACATTCTTTGTAATGCTTCAAGTGATATGAGAAACATCTCATGTTTTGTTCTTATGAAAGATCATTTTATTGAAATCGTTGTGTTAAGTTTGTTATGAAAATAACTTTTCAATCCCCAACATAAATATGAAAACTGTAAATAAAGAGATTAAGGGAAGAGAACTTAGGCACAGAATTTATCCTGGTTCACCCACACATGAGCTACATCCAGTCCCAAAGGCAAACAACCACTGGATTTTCCACTATCTGAACTCAGATACAAGTATTATTCATAGCCTCTTCAGGCCAACACAATGAGTATTCTTTCATTTTCAACTGCCTCTCCAGACAACTCATGCAGTATTCTTTTTCAGGCAAGCCTCTCCAGGATCTACCGAGTACCGTCTCTCCAGACATCACGAGTACAGTCTCTCCAGACATCACGAGTACAGTCTCTCCAGACAACACGAGGACAGTCTCTCCAGACAACACGAGTACAGTCTCTCCAGACAACACCAAGTATTCCTTTGTTTTCAACTGCCTCTCCAGGCAACTTATGCAGTTTCTTTTTCAGTCTAGCCTCTCCAGGCTTTACGACTAAGTATTCTTTTGTTTTCAATTGCCTCTCCAGGCAACATATGCAGTATTCTTTTTCAGTCTAGCTTTCCAGGATTTGCAACTAAGTATTCTTTCTTCCACCAAGCCTCTCCAGGCTCTCAGACACATAAAGTGTTTACAATTTGAACTAAGTTTAAGTTTCCACGAAACATAAACTTAATTCTTCCTGTACTAGAGGTTAACTGAGTACTACTCAGGATACAAAGGTTGAATTCTAAGTACAAGGTTAAGACAATGATACAAGTATATAAGTTAGGTACAATCCTGTCTCTGATGTGAGGAATGACATCCTCTGAGAATTGGCTTGATAGATACTGGATTTGAGCTTCAGCCTTGTTCTCCAGCCATTGGTTTCCATGGGCTACATTCTCACCCGTATCATTGGAATAACCAAGGTATACTTGCGGCTACAAACCATTCTTGGTTCATTTGAGATTAAGCACAGCCTGGTTGGTTGTTCTTCCGAACAATCTTTGACTAACCGACCAATAGGTCAGCAGTATGGTTGATTCTCTTTCAACCTTTTCAACCAACAACCAACAACCAACATCTTCAAATTCAATCTTGAGGCTATTTATATGTTCTGTTGGAATATAGCCGTTTGAAGATGATTCATAATACCGTTGAGATAATTGATGATGTGGCTCATATAGCCGTTGTGTAGTAATGTCTCAAACGGTTGCTTCTCCTTAAGAAAATAAGTGTTCAGATAGTCCCGTTCTGACACTTCTGTAGATGAGCTCTTTTAGAGAGATTTTCTTGATATTATTTTGCATGTCTCTCTCTTGATATCCTTTTGCTTTCTTCAGCTGTCTTCTGATTTCTTCTGCGTTCCTCAGCTGACTTCTGATTTCTTCTGCTTTTCTTAGGAGTGTATATGAGGAGATATCCATTGGATTTGTCCTTTTGCTTATTTTGTATATGCTCCTTTTCTGTTTGCTTCCTGACACCTTCTTTGACACCTTTCTTCTTTCTTTCTTCTTTCTTTCTTCTTCTTCTGAGTGAGGTGTCTTGTCGAATAGCTTTGTTGCAGTTTCTTCTTTGAATAAAGACATATGATATTATAGTCGTTGTATCATATAGTCTTAGCTTCTGTATTGATTTCTTCAATGTTGAAATATGTTCCATGCACTTGGAGAGTTTATCTGTTCAGACAATACTCAAATGTTTGCTTTTATCTCATCGTGATGTACTTCAACTTGTGCTTATTATATTAATTCAGGCTTTTCTCAATTCTTCAGCTTGAATATTATATCATATTAATTCCATCTTTTTCTTCTACTTCAGCTGATTGCTATTCTGTTCTTCTTTGCATTTTCTTCTTCTGAGATATAGATGAATAAAGATGTTGAATCAATTGTATTTTATTCAAACATCTTTCTGGTTGCTTTTTTCTCAGTCTTCTGATCAGTTCTGGGCAGTCAGTAGGTGCAGGTGCAGGTGCAGTAGGTCTGCGCACACAAAAATGCCTTTTGTTGCAGGTGCACCAGGCTTTGCAAAAAGTCTTTGCAGAGTTTCCTTATTTGTGCAAGACTTTGATCGAGGCATAAAAGCATGTTTAGCTTTTATACTCAAATAAGTGTACTCCATTTTGGTAAATGTGCTTTACACTTTAGCAACGTCTTCAAGAGATAAATTCTTGATTGTGTTTGTAGGCTTCTTCAGATAGTCTTCACGTCTTCATACGGTTTTCACGTCTTCATACGATCTTCACTTCTTCAGATGGTCTTCACGTCTTCATACGGCTTGCGCACTTCAGACAGCTTCAGTACTTCAGACGACTTCAGCATTTCAGACGGCTTGCACACTTCAGACAGCTTCAGCACTTCAGACGGCTTCAGCACTTCAGACGGCTTGCGCACTTCAGACAGCTTCTATGCTTCAGACGAGTTGCATTCTTCAGACAACTTCTATGTATTAAATCCTGCATTTGTTCTTCTGATTCTGATTCTGTTCATCAAATCTTCTTCTTCTACTAATGAATATTTCAACCTGAAACACAATCAACAAACCAATACCTTTCTCAGTAGAATCTGTTTATATAATCTTATTATGTTCTTATATGTTCTTTATATACTCTTATTTGTTAATCATTAAAACTAAAGGATATTAAGTCTTTGAGTCAAGTTTGAATGCTCAAACTGATTAATAGACTTCACAATCTCCCCCTTTTTAATGATGACAAATAAGATATGTATTACTTACAAAATGTTTTAAGGAAATGGTTAAGTATATAGAAGGCTCCCCCTATCTATAATACTCCCCCTGAGAAGAACATTTATTCTTTAGTTTGTTAAATGTTGCCAATTGTTATTATTCTAACTGCTAACAAGATTAGATACATTTTGTTAACTTATCCTTTAGAAACTAGATGTTAATCTTTAGATTCCAATTGTTAGTACTTCGTAGAAACTAGATGTTAATCTTTTTAGATACCAATTATTATTGTTTGTTATTCATTGAAAACTAATATTTTCACATATTATGACTTATCACAGATACCATTTGTTATTCATGTTATGACTTATATTATGACTTATCACAGATACCGATTGTTATTCATGTTATGACTTATCACAGATACCGATTGTTATATATTTACTATTATTACATATATCAATTGTTATCATAAGTTATTTTTACTGTTATACTTTCAGTTATTTTTCTGACTTTCTAGTTACCTGTTACATACACACATTTTATTAAAAATATATATATTTCCCCTATTTTTATATTCTTTCAGTACATACAATATTAATATCATTTTGTGAGTTTTATATTTCTCCCCCTTTTGTCATTAATTAAAAAGGTTCATGGTTTCATATTGTTGAGTTTCATATATATCTTCTTATTTTAAGTTTATTTACTTTTATCAATTATTTTTAGCAATATTTCTTTCCTATTATATTTCTCCCCTTTTTATCTTACATTAAGGTTTTTAGACAATGTCTGAATCTTGATATCAGTTGTTCTAATTTTGCAGGGACGTTATTACTCAAATTGTTATTGTTATTATTCAGATACCAAAGATTAAGAAAAAATACCAACTGTTAATAATACTTTTGTCAATACATAAACAACTTTTTAAATAAGAGAAACTAAAATAAAAACAGAAATACATAAGTTTAAATTTTATCAAAACATTTGATAAATACAAATAAAAACTAAGAAAAATGGAAAACCAAAAAAAAAAAAATACATCTATCATTGCATCCTCTCTGATCTTCATATGAAGACTGAGGCATAGCCTCATCAACAGCACCTTCCCTATCTCAGCCACCACTTCCTCCTTGGATTGAATCCTTAGAAGTGTTGATTAGAGCCTGTATACCCTTCCCAACCGTGCCAAGCAGCACTCAATTCCCTTGTCACACCTGAAACAAGAGTGCATCATTTAAGACAGTGGTTCGACCATTAGCCACCACCTTAATCCTGAGGACCACATTTGAAGTGGTTTCCCTCATAAGATTGGCTATTCCGGGATCTCCCAGTGGTCTTCCAGTCTGACTGTGATACAACAAGATCATCATGGTCCAAGTATAGAGAAATGGGTTTTCAGATGAACCCTTTCCCTTACTCTTCATTCCATACATCATCCAAGATGACTTGATCTTTGCCTCAACACGTTCCAGAGATCCTTTTGCTATTTTCCTTTGCTTCTTCATCATCTTCTGGGAGCCACTTACTCAGAACCTTAGACAAAGCTATAGAGGAGCTTTGAAGATGTGAGTTTGTGTGAAAGGCACTTGTGAATTTATAGGACTTTGAAGCAGGGGTAAAATAGAGAAGTAAGGAAAATGAATCCATTGGAATGTTGTTCACGAGATGTATAGGGGCTCGGGTAGCTCTTCATGATGACAGTTTCAGACCTTGAGAGTATTGAAACGTACATCATTGATTGGTCATAGGTGAAGTGCTATAGGACACTGAGTCATTTGCATTGATAATGTAAGTTTTGAAAAACGTTTTTGACGGACATCAGAAAAGATGGTTTTGAAAATACTTTTTCGAAATACCTTAAAAAAAATAAAGAAATGAGAAAACATTTTAGAAGGAATTTTTGAAAACAGATTTTAAGGTATTAGAGCAAAGGATTTTATGATTATTATTATCTGAGAAGCTTTTAATATGTTAAGTCTTTTATGTTTTTAATTATTAATTAAAGTTTTATTTGTTTATTAAACTCTTTACTAGAGGACAATTTTTCACAGATATTTAAGTTTTAAGGTGAAGTAATGTTATCATTAGATTTCCTCATTGTTCTCTGGATGGAAGAATGCTTTTCTGACATTGCACCTTTCTTTAGAGACTTTTCCTTTTTCTGAGGTTGCTTGATATCTGCAAGTTCCAGTATGTGCTCCAAGAGATTCTTTGAACATCATCTTGACCTATCCCTCAAGGATTGAGATAGACTTTAATGGCTTGAGTATTAATCACCTTAACATTCCTGACCCACACTTTCAGCAGGTTCATAGAGATCCTTCTGAACAGGTTCAGAGAATAGAGATGATATCACACTAGCCATTCTTTTAGATGATGTTACTTTGATTTTTACTTTCAGAAGGTATTTCATTCTGAAGGTCTTCTTTTAGCTTATTTCAAAAACTTGTTTTTCTGAAACATACACAAACTAAAAATACCTTTCAGTAGCACTTGATATATTTTAAAAGAATTAGTTAATCATTAAAATAAATGTCTTAGGTTAATAGTTTCAATTTCAGTAATCAATTGTCTTAATATAAATTTTAATTCTGTTGTCAAATTTATCTTAGATTACACATTTTAAATACTACTGCTTTTAGGTTAATTAAATGTTTTATCTTTTAGTGATACCATTTGCTATCTAGTTAAGAAAGAATTATGTAAAGATATGACTAACTATGCACGAATAAAGGCACATATAAACAAATAGAAAACAAGGAAATCAATCAAATCAGAATATTAATATTATCAAAGACATAAATATAAAGACTCTGAAACAAAACACAAGTTTATCATTGATCATTAGATTGGTTCTCGTTTGCACTGGCTTTCTTCTTTTTTTTTCTTTCAGCATTGTCAACTCTCTTTGATAAAACTTGAGTGTGTCTTCCAATCATCCAATCCGTTCTTCCAATCTCCTTAATTTGCATTTTCTGAATATTTCTTTTAAGAACCAGATGATTCCTCTTTGTTCTGAGAAGGTAAGGAAGTATTGTCAATGTGAATATGACCTTTAATTTTCTTAGCTGTTATTTCCTTGATTTGCTCATATTCGCTCATAGTGAAAGAGGATGAGGAGTCTTGATCGAAGAGACTTTCAATAGGAAATCCTTCATGTTGTAGGATTTTCATTATCAGTGTAGTATGGGGAAAATCCTTTGACTTCTTCTAATTTTCTTCTCATTATATGATAGAGGATGATTATGGGAAGGTTTAGTCTTTTTCTTTGAAGAAGATGAATCAGCACGAATCTTTCCATATCTGAGATGATGACTGCATCTTTCCTTTTAGGGATAATACAACAATTAATAATTGCCAGCAAAATTCTGGGAATTTCTAGTAACTGTGAGCACACTGGTATTTCAAGAATTCTGCGACCAAATAACACTTGATCATGCATCTCTTTCTCTCTATCGTTGATTTCCCAATCTGAAGAGAATTGTTCTCCAGTTGCTTCAACATCAATGACCTCCCTCAGAACTTTGAAGTCCACAAGTTTCTTTTCTCATTATCATTCTTCAGAGTTGCTTCAGCTTGGTGAGATTTCCATCTTTGAGGATCTACTCCTTCTGCATTTGTTAGATGCTCAATCCGAAAGTGAGCTCTGATACCAATTGTTAGAACCACAGGAAACACTAGAAGGGGGGTTGAATAGTGTTTTAAGCTTTTCGTGTCAATCTTGTAAATCTTTTATTTAAATCATGAAGATGAATAATGTTTAAAATGAATCTTAAGATCAGAGATAATTAAAATGTGCGGAAGATGAGAAAAATAAAGTTTCTTTTAAGTCTTAAGATTATTTTAAACATATACTTCTCAAGATATCTTCTGAAGATTATTACATTGAATGTTTTTCAAAACTATTTCTGAAATACTTCAGATGATTATAGGTTGTCTGAAGTTTGTTCCAGATTTCTGAACTGAGGTCTTTCCAGACTCACTTCAGATAATTGTTTCAGAAGTAATTCAAAAGACATTCTTTGTAATGCTTCAAGTGATATGAGAAACATCTCATGTTTTGTTCTTATGAAAGATCATTTTATTGAAATCGTTGTGTTAAGTTTGTTATGAAAATAACTTTTCAATCCTCAACATAAATATGAAAACTGTAAATAAAGAGAATAAGGGAAAGAGAACTTAGGCACAGAATTTATCCTGGTTCACCCACAAACCCATGAGCTACATCTAGTCCAGGAGGCAAACAACCACTGGATTTTCCACTATCTGAACTCAGATACAAGTATTATTCACAGCCTCTTCAGGCCAACACAATGAGTATTCTTTCATTTTCAACTGCCTCTCCAGGCAACTCATGCAGTATTCTTTTTCAGGCAAGCCTCTCCAGGATCTACTGAGTACCGTCTCTCCAGACATCACGAGTACAGTCTCTCCAGACATCACGAGTACAGTCTCTCCAGACAACACGAGTACAGTCTCTCCAGGCAACACGAGTACAGTCTCTCCAGACAACACCAAGTATTCCTTTGTTTTCAACTGCCTCTCCAGGCAACTTATGCAGTATTCTTTTTCAGTCTAGCCTCTCCAGGCTTTACGACTAAGTATTCTTTGTTTTCAACTGCCTCTCCAGGCAACATATGCAGTATTCTTTTTCAGTCTAGCTTCTCCAGGCTTTGCAACTAAGTATTCTTTCTTCCACCAAGCCTCTCCAGGCTCTAAGACACATAAAGTGTTTAAAATTTGAACTAAGTTTAAGTTTCCACGAAACATAAACTTAATTGCTTCCTGTACTAGAGGTTAACTGAGTACTACTCAGGATACAAAGGTTGAATTCTAAGTACAAGGTTAAGACAGTGATGCAAGTATATAAGTTAGGTACAATCCTGTCTCTGAAATAAGTGTACTCCATTTTGGTAAAGTGTGCTTTACACTTTAGCAACGTCTTCAAGAGATAAATTCTTGATTCTGTTTGTAGGCTTCTTCAGATAGTCTTTACGTCTTCATACGGTCTTCACGTCTTCATACGGTCTTCGCTTCTTCAGATGGTCTTCACGTCTTCAGACGGCTTGCGCACTTCAGACAGCTTCAGTACTTCAGACGGCTTCAGCATTTCAGACGGCTTCAGCACATCAGACGGCTTGCGCACTTCAGACAGCTTCTATGCTTCAGACGAGTTGCGTTCTTCAGACAGCTTCTATGTATTAAATCCTGCATTTGTTCTTCTGATCCTTATCTTCTTATTCTGATTCTGTTCATCAAATCTTCTTCTTCTTCTAATGAATATTTCAACCTGAAACACAATCAACAAACCAATACCTTTCTCAGTAGAATCTATTTATATAATCTTATTATGTTCTTATATGTTCTTTATATACTCTTATTTGTTAATCATTAAAACTAAAGGATATTAAGTCTTTGAGTCAAGTTTGAATGCTCAAACTGATTAATAGATTTCACAATTTATTGTCATTCTTCATTGTTCCAGGCAGTGTCTGTCTCCCTATTGATCCAAAATGGTGTAATGACTTTGATCATCAAATAGTACCCAGCCTTTCACTGGTAAACTTATTATGTAATGATAATTTTCAAATATTCCATGTGAGAGAGAAAGAAGGTTCCCTTGGGCTCAATTGTTTGCATAGTTTTCAATAGGCATATTTTTCATTTATAATTTAGAGTAGCATGCACTTGCATAAAAACACATGCACTCTTTTAACAACTTCTCATACGGGGTAAAGGAAAATTGACATACCTAAAGCTGGGTATTATATTTGCTTATATGCCCTGGCTGTATTTTCTTACCATGTGACTAAATGATGTTTACTACCTGGTAAAGATAAATAAAAAAAAAAAAAAAAAAAAAAAAAAAAAAAAAAAAAAAACTTTAATTTAACTCTATCAACGTATGGATTTGTAACTGTAGTAGCTATAGAGAAGTGTGAGAGTTCTTAACATGTAAATTTTGATGCATGCTTTGAAATGACCAAGAAAAGATAGAATTCTCCATTTGTTAAAAGTGATCTGACTAATTTTTTGGGTTACTATATTTTGTGCCTTCTTTCTTAGACTACATATATGAATTATGAAGATGATGAAGATTATGCTTTGAAAGTTCTGTTGTAAGAAGTGATAAGCCAATCAAGGTACAACAAGGTAGGACCCCATAGGGAAGTTAATTTCTAATATATTGTCAAGCATGCATCTGCACTTATATTGCCTTTCTTCAAATTTCAAAGCAATTTTAGCTTGACTTTAAAGACAAAGGAAGAGCAGGTCTAGGTCTTAAAATGTAAATATCAATTTAAAATTTTCAACTGGCTTTAGAGGTATGATAAAAGTGTTTTGACCATTTCTCTTGGTGTTGGTGGGAAATAATGTTATAATTCTTTCCTATTTATTAAACTAACATCTTGGTCCTTTTCCCCCAAATATGGTTTTGTACTGCATATGCCTGTATTATGGTCGTGCATATTTCTGAATTGGTTGATGTTTGTAACCTTAAGTAAATTACTATGCAAGTTTGCTAAATGAGTTATTCTCACATCTCATACCATTAGTTATTTTGTCTACCCTGCCAAGGTTGCTTTGTAGCCGTTGCAATAGTAAGACTGCAAGAATGCTTGGACCCCAATTCACGTGGGAGCCTTATGCCTCAATTGTACTCTTACAAAAGTTCATAAACTTGGTTTGGTGGATATTATTATTCATTCAGATTGCCAACTAATGGTTTGAAGGAAAAGACTCTCTCTTATCTAGACAAGATACTGGTAGATGCTAAGAGAGTTAGTATAACTTTTTCCACGTTGAATTTCTTTTATTTTTAGGAAGTTTAATGTCATAGCTAATACAATGGCCAATTTTTTTTCATGATGACCAGTGGGTCGATTTAATTCTATAACAAATTAGATTGTATTTTACAGAGGTTTCTCCTCTGTTTCTTCATCTCAATAAATTTGGATTTGCTTTAAAAAAAAGACAATCTATTATGTATATTATGATATAATACCTAGATTGATGATATTTTCTTGCTGGTAATGTTTTCAGAATTGATGCAGTGAGTTCTAATCTGTATTGTAGCTTGCAAGTTTTTTAATCAATGATAATGGAAATTTCTATGTTCAAGTAGTCTTCAATTTTATTATTATGTTGGTGAATTTTTTAAACGTTCGTGTGATAATTGATCATCATGATGACATGACAAAAGGAGAAAATTACATTAATATATTTTATGCTCCAACTATAGAAACGAGCAAGTATTTATTTGTTTTAGTAGTTGATTAAGTTTAAATTCAATCCGACAATTTAATTGTAAAATAGATGCACAAGTTATGAACTGGAACTGTGAAATAATTATTTATAATACTACAATTCAGTAGATTTTTTTTTATTGTTTATTGGAAAAGTTTTCTTTTTTTATTCATGATGGTTTATAGATTAGGATATAGAATAATCTTCTATTTAGAGTTATTATTTGATACGTGAAATTATATTTGGTGTTCACAATGGTTTATATATAGATTAGGAGGTACATTAGCCTTTCTAGAAAGGTTGGTAGAGTAATACATTGTTCCTAATGTTTATTTTTTATATTTTAATGTGACAGAAAAGGAAAGAAGAGATAGAAAAATTAGGTATGACAAAAAAGTAAATAAATGAGTGTGAAAAAATTAAGAGATAAAATAAAAAATGTGGTAATTTATGTCATAGAACAGGAATAGATAGGTAAAAAAATTGTGTGTGAAATAGAGTGTAAAACTTTGATACTCAATGTTAGGGTGTGGTAAAGGTAGAAAACAATATTAAAATATTATTAAAAAATGTATTAATACACATCTTATTTATTGGGTGTGATAAGTGTATGAAACAGAAATAGAGATGAAAATGAAAATGATGAAAATGTGATAATTGATATGATAGAGAGGTAGAAAAAAATGATGTATGAAAGAAAGTGTAAAACTTTTATACCTCATTTTAGTGTGTGAGAAGTGTATGAAAGAAAACGAATAGAAATAAGGTGAAAAAGTCATACGAAAGAAAAAGAGAGAGATAAGAAAATAAAAGTGTGAAAGAAAATGTAAAATAAAGAATTGTTAAAAATCATTAGTTTTTTCTTTAAAAGTGTTAAACTTTGACAACCCATATTCAGGGTGTGAGAAGTATAAGCGAAAGATAGATAAAAAATTATTAAAAAAATCATTTGAAATTTATATTTTAAAATATTTAATAAATTGATTTAATTATTTAAAAATTATTTTATCAATAATTTGTTCCAATGTATTTATTTATCATTCATTTATATTTTTTTAAATTTTAAAATTAAATTATTCTTATTAAAAATAAAAATCAATTATAACATGTGTAAAATTAATAGAACTGGTAAAAAATTATTTTAATTTCAATACAAATAAATTAAAATCTAGAAAGATAATAATTAAAGGCTAATTAATAAAAATTTATTGTAAGTGTTATGTTATTTTTTACATTAGTTATTATGTAAAATATGGCTATTTAAAATTTGATAGGCTAAGAGGTAAAAATACTAATAAATATATCAGTATATAAACATAATGCAATAGAGATACAATAATTAAAATATTAATAGTTTATTTGGTTAAATATATTTTTAATCATCAAAAATGTATTTTTTAAAATTATTTTTCTATAATTTTTACTTTAGTCCTTATTTTCAAGAAAAATATAATACTTCTTTAGTTTCATTTCAATATGTCTTTAACGTATTTCAAATATGAAAAATTAAAAATTTAAAAATATTATTTGTAAAAACCAAAATTTTTAAAGGTAAGAAATATATTCAAATTTAATTTTTTTCTTATAGTTTCATTATTTTATGATAATAATTACTATAATATTTAAATTATATAAAAATTTAAAAACAAAACTACATTACATGTGCACTAAAGGTCATTACATCTCTTTGTATTATTCTTATTTTTTTTATATTTGTGTTAATCTTATTTTAATAATAATATTTGTATTAATATTTATAAATCTTGTTACATTATTCTATTTTATTTTTTATTATTTTTCTTAGTTATAAGATTTTGTGATACATCTTTTCAATGCTACTTTTTTCTAATGGTACTTTTCTTTTATAATAAATGGTATACAAGTTTTAACTTGAAATGAAAGAGTCTTGGTCAGTGTTAAACTTTTACAATTGTATTCACAATTAAAAACTATTTATATACATATCAAGTAAGAGACATCTTAAACGATAAATTTAATACTCTAGTCTCTATCATTTCCCTAATATTTCCACCTCGTGCATCGCACGGATTCCCCACTAGTATAATTATTATTAAAATATAATTGTATACGGTGCAACGGTTTTAAAATTTGTACACCCTAGACTTAGCCATTTCTATATATAATTATCATTCAAATAAGTATTTATATTAGAATTTGAATTGTAAGTCTTATATTAAATTAAATTATATATAATATATAGACACAAATTTAAACAATTCAACTAATAATTCATTACCCACTAGTTCGATCCCAATGACTCAATAATCCAACCAGATCAAGTACCAGTCGAAGTTTTATAGTATTGAAAGGTCATGCTTAAATTAATATACAAATGTTGATGAGCAAAAATTATAATTTATATAAATTTATATATCAATTAAGGCATATAAATTCAAAATATAAAAATAATAAAAGCAATATACGGGGTTAATTGTTGAGTTTAACTATACAACGGGAGGAGGTAAAATATTCCAAGCCTATTTCTTCCGTAAAGTAACAGCCAAAATATCAACTAATCAAGAAAATCCAAGTTGATAGAATGAGTTTTATAACATAATCCATTGAATTCTTTGGTCATGTAAAATTAAACAAGGAATTAACCTAAAATAAATGACCAAGGGATATATACAAGGGATAATAGTTGCTGGAACCCTGAAAGATAATTTGCAATGTCTTAGTGAATGGTTATTGTTACTCAATCCTTTAATATGATATAAGCATGCTCTTTACAGGAGGGTGTATCCCCCATCTTCTAAGCAGAGCTCTTACTATCTACTGCTTCCTTGAGCTTTCTCCCTAAAGCAAATGCTAGAGGAGGAGGAACAGCATTACCAATCTGCCGGTGCTTGTGTATGATGTTGCCAGAAAATTGATAGTTATCTGGGAAGCCCTGCATTTATAGATGAAAAAAGATGTTAAGCTAAAGACTAAACCAAATCAGATGATATCTTCCTATTTCCTAGGCAGTGATTGCTGTTTGTTGGGACCATTGTTCCACACTACAATTGTAGATTCTAAATTATTGGACATCACAATTTTAAAACTATGAACTAACACCAATCAGGATTCTTGTTACCGTCAACATATTTGGATAAAATGATCAGAATTCTCCAAAATAATTCAGAAATAAAATAAATCAATTCACATAATAATTTAATTTCCAACTTTCTTAGGATTCCATTTCTTATCATAGCATTTATGGTGACAACTAACTAGAGTAATAGACTTACTTGAGATCGAGCACATTCACGAACAGTAATAATTCTGTCTTGGTCAGGATGGAAGCACATTCCCACCTTCCCCATTGGTTGAGGGTCTGTAATGGAAGTTGGGAAATTCCCTTGCCAATCCAACCTACCAAACAGTCCCTTCCATTGATTATGCCGCTTAGCGGTGTTTGGCAAGCACCATGGTATCAAATCACTAACTTGTCCATTGGACAGTTTTATCTGCATTTTATTAGGCATCACAAATTAGATTACTCACAAAAATTGTTATGCTAAAATTCACAAAGATTTAACTTCACCTTTTCATCTGGAAGATCACGCCAATCAGCACCTGGTCTCTTAGGAATTCTCTGGCATCGAATCAAGTTCAATTCATTCATCTCCTTTGATATGTGATCAGTCAAGACAGCCATATCACGCCGAATCTTCTTTGGAACCATGAGACAGGATCATGTTGATACTGTGCAACATAAAACCAGATGAGTAATGAGTGTGAAGGTAACTCAAATTATTTAAGATGTAAGGATATGTAACATGTATGTTTCCTATTTCAGATACCTCCATGTTTACTTTAGAGGCTCCATTGCTCACAGGTGGTAGATCACCAATAGTATCCCGAACAGTTATTGCACGTAATGGGGCACCATTTGCAGTGCTACGGACAGCAGCATATTGGACATTTTCTGACAATGTGATTTTCAACTCAGGGGCAGCAAAGACATGCATTGGTTCTGGCCACTCAGGAAGAACATCCTCAGGAGAAGCTGCCCATATAAATGCCCTTTTTCTTGACTGTGAAACCCCAAAAGCTCCGGCCTCAAGGATACCAAACCTCACCTTTTGGACAAGCAAATCAGTATTGATTAGTTCCTTAACTATTCATCAACTCTAAATGTACAATGACTAAGGATGAAAGATGCAAGTTATGTAATATTACCTGATAACCCATCTCAAGAAGTGAAGCCAAGGTTAAACGGAATGTCTGTCCTTTATTGAAAGACACAAAGTTCCTCACATTCTCCAACAAGAAATACCTTGGCCGGAAATAATCAGCAAAGGATAAGAATGCTAATATCATCTCACATTGAACTTTACTCCAAATGCTTTGGTTAAATCTATTCATCCCAGAGAAACCCTGGAACAACATTATTCAGTAACTACCAACAAAGTATTATTATCATCAGAATGGAAACAAAGCAAACAGCTACACAGACCTGGCATGGAGGTCCCCCATTAATAAAATCAACTTGCCCAGGCATGGGTAAACTACTTATTTCCTTCTCATCAAGCTTTGCGGCCAATTCTGAAGCCTCAGACGTTGAGATACAATCATCTATGTCCCCACCCTTCTCCATTACAGCCCTGCATTACAATGCATTTATGAGTCACTTAAATGGGTTCCACTCAGACTCTATTCAACCTTGCAGCATGGAAAATATTTTCTATATGCAATCATTTACCTAAGAATAACGTTGCAATTGTTAATAAACACCAATGCTTCAGGATGATTAGCTTTAAACGCATCCCCAGCTGGTTCTTCATACTCAATGGCCCATTTAGTTAATGAAACTCCTGAAGCAATCAAGCAGTATCAAGTTATATTATGCATTGATAGCATATACAGTTATGTGTTTTGCTATAATAGTGTAGTTAAGATTACCAGACTGCTGCAACCCCTCGGATAAGCCACCACAACCTGCAAAAATGTCCAAGGTTGCTAAACGTTTTTCATTTGATGTCTTGCTTTCCTTATCAGGCTCTGAAGGGCTATCTCCCTCTCTGCACTTTCCTTTTCTCTTTCTAGCTGCAGAATCAGCTGTACATCCACTTGAATATTTTACTTTGATATGAGCTGACAACTGTAAAGAAATTGAAAAAGAAAATAGTTAATTATTGGAAATCATACAATGCAACTGGTATACTTGCACCAGAATTTTGAATTGATGGCATGAATAATAATGATGGTGGTGGTGGCGATGATGGTAAAAATTAATCAACAATAAAGTTAAAAATTAATTGTAGTTTAAAGAAAAAAATAGTGGCAGAAAGGATATCTACATAGAATCTTTGCAAGATTAAAATTTAGATTTAAATTGATCCACTAACAGTGTAGAGTTTTACACTACCAGTGGACCATGTCCATATGGCACCACCAGTTTCAAAAAGAGCTGGCTTTTAGTACAAGTAAAATCCTTAGTTGCTACAATGTCACACTTTCTTGTTTTAAGTGTGAAAATAGTTTACATTGTTAGTGAGTGAATTTGAACTCCATTAAATTTTTACTGTGGACAGTGAATATAATGGACCAGACAACAAGATCAAGCTTTGGGTACACACTGTCACAGTCACAGTGCAACACTCCATTCTAAAGAGCAACCATTGATACCTAGTACTATAGATAGGTTCTGAACAGCAACTAAAACAAGTGAACAGAACACAGCTTACAGGATAATGACCAGCTAGATACTTGATGGATTAGAAAGCACAATAACACTTGTGCAACTGAGCCAGAAAAGAATACCTGCTTGAGTGACCCAGTGGCAGGATCATACAAGTGCTCGCAGAAAAAAACATTTTGGAAGATTCCGGGGCACTGCATTCAGGGATGTCATTCTTTTTTCTAACTTCACATTTCCCTTCTATGGATTGTACAGAGATTATATGTGTTTCATCACTGTAATACACCTAAAATTACAAACAATGAAATCTAAGTCAATATAAAAACTTACACAGACAAGATACACAGAGTAGAACCAATAATCAAAAGATAACAGCAATATGCATACACAAAGACCAGCTCACTTAACAAAGTCAATTAGATAAAGCATGGATAGCTTGGTACCAAAAAATTAAAAAATTCACATAATTATCACATTTATGCTTGATCCAAGGCTATGATCACTTTTTTGCTCTTTCAGTAAAATTATTTGTGATATTTCTCTTGTGTGCATGTGTGTTGATTCAATTATTAAGTTTTTAATTCTAAGTAGCTTTCACCTCTTGTATATCAGAGCAGTATGCCTTCTCATTGATACATCCTCTGGTCGGAAGAACCTTCTGATTTTGACCTGTGTAGATTTTATTTCAGCTTGTTTTATTTCCTTTTGACAATGATCTCAAGCACTTGGCACACAACATAAGCTTTCAACCCTACATTCCTCCCACTCTTATAAGTTGCCTGCTCTATCCTTTCCTCAAACTCAAAAGAACTTACATAAATATAATCATTAAGAGAATATTCAGTTCCTTCAAAAAGAAACCAGATTTAGATGAATTCACTTTGAAAATATCCTTCTCCTTTTCAGCCTCCTTCAGTTTGCAAGAGTGACAAATGCCAGACCCTAGACCCAAATCATCAAATGGAAGGCTGAAGAAAGCACCTCTTTCAGGCCACACAGGCTTTTGCAGTAATATTCAGTAGGTAGTCCATTCTTCTTCCTTTCTTCTGCTCTAGCCCTATCAATTTATCTGCAATGATATTATCCTTTCGATGCTGATGGCCCCAAGGCCTTTTTGAATATTTACAACAACTGTCTGCTTAATATCCTGCAATCCCAAACCCTGCATTCATTAGTCAAAACACCTCTCTCTCATTAGCAGCGTTGCCAAGAACAGTCTGACAACCACGCTGCAACATCCTGCCATGAAACATTTTTCTTCCTTCCTTTGATTCATACATATATTCAATATAATATATATCAGGAAGTTCATCTGATTCTTCAACTTCCACTAAAACAGATTTTCCCACAGAAACAGTTTCCCCATGAACAATCGCCTGCTTATGAAGAAATCCAGAATGGGTCCTACCTTCAGGATCCCCCTCCCATCTTATTTCTCCATCAGCAGAAAATGTTTTCGTTTGTTTGGTAACTGAATGTGATTTTTGGGTTCCCTCTAAACATGTCTCCTCCTCAGTATCCTCATCTTCATTCTCCTGCTCCTCTACTTCATACTCGTCCTTTAATTCATTAGCTGTTTCCTCTTTTGAATCCTCTGGCAAGTGGTTTGAGTAATACTCTCCCCATATTCTATTGATCAACTTCGTCGTTGTAGCTTGCATGGCTTTCCTCTTGGACACAAGAGTAGCCACTGCTGCCCTAGGATTTAAATTTGGTTCACTCCTTGGCAGAACTTTCTTCTTCTTCACTAACCATTTAGTATGGTTCCGTGCTTCCATTTTGTTCATAAGACCAGTCACAAATGCAGACTTTCTGACCTTTTCATCAGGATATTCCGCAAACAGTTGCAGAATAATCTGTCCATGGACAACAACATAACTCTCAACAGCCAATGGATCAGAAGAAATGTATGACTTATCATTCCGAGTAAATTCAGATACTTTTTTATGACATCTCCAAAGGAAAGTCGCGACACTCGGCTCTGCTCCTTCAACAACGTGATAATTCTTATAGCAACCCTTGCAGTTTTCAATACTGTGCCATACCAAGGAGCATGCTTTGATGGTTTGCCAAGTCTATACCTGAAAGAAATAGGTGTGGCTGAGCTTGATCTATCATTTTATTAAGGAATTATGACATTTAGAACCAAAATATTATATATATGTACATGTGTGTGTGATTTAAATTCAGTATGCACAAATGTTAAATTCATGATAAAATTCAGCCATGACGGTTAACCCAATTTACTTGCAAAAGCTTAGATTGAATACCTTATATTGACATTTCGATACTCCAGAAGTCTAATGAATTCTCTAATTATATTTCATTTCGAATAAAATCCTGATAAAGTATAAACACAACAGCCTATATTACAATCATACATTAACATACAGAAGTAACTAGCATCTTATTTGAGATCTAAGAAATACAAAAATTACAAATAGCATTTATTTTAGACAAGTAACATACCAGGCCATATCTGTTCGGATGGATATGAAAATCATAGATGATCCAAATTCAATCATCCATTCCTTTATGGCACTCAGATAAATTGGAATTCCATCAGCAACCTGAGCTTCAGAACCAATGGAAGAAGATTGGCCAGCCTCAGTATCCAGATGGAATCCACTTCCATCATCTGAAGTCATTATACCTGATCCAAAGATGGTAACATCAATCTCTGAACAAGGTTTCATAGGAAGAAGTTCCAAGGAAATCAGTCTTGCATCAGAGTTGTAAAGACCAATTGTGAAGCATGCTTCGAGGAAGATCTTCAATGTCATACATATCATAGTCATTATCAAAAACTATAAATTCGTCTGTTTCTTGAAGGAGGTTTTAATAAGCAGGGGGGGGTAGTCATTGGCAATCTCATCTTCATTAATTTTGATATAATATTTGTTAGATGCAGAGGCTGATCTGTGGTTTTTTCTTTGTTTCATAGATTGCCAATACTCTTCTTCCTGCAATAGTCGTGCCAACTTTACATCCCCATCTTCCTCATCTACAGAAGCTATTGAATTCATTTGATTCTTGTTCTCTTCTTCTCCAACTCCTGAAGCAATCCTTAAACTTCCATTTGAAGGCATTACTTGTGCATGTGCACAGTTTGCTTGTTTCCTACACTCATCTCTAAGAGCAACAAGAGCAGGAATATCTGCAAACATCTTGTCATTTGTCTTGGACGTCATGTCTAAACCTATGAGCTGCTTATATATAAACTCACCCTGAGAAATAACAAAATCCTTTAGAGATGCAGTTCCAGAAAAGCACTTGCTACTACTCATTGACCGTGCCAAGCCAGCAAGTAACTCATCAAGACTTAACTCAGGGTCCCCACCAGATGACTTTGCAAGTTTTTTGTATACTTCCACGCATGCAAGGGCCTTTTCAAAGAAATGATCAAAAAACTTTTTGTAACCAGTAGCTGGTTTCAGGCAATCATAATCAGCAATATCGGTAGAAAGCCATATCACTGGAGAACCATCTTCATACCCAGATATATCCCATGTTTCAATTCGACCAAAGCCTTCACATCTAATACCTTTCTCTTTTTTCTTGTCTGTACTTGGTTCAAGTGGCAATACAACTCCAGAGATAAATAAATCATTAACTTCTAGCACCTCAAGTGGCTGTGCTGTACCATTTTCATCATGAAGGACGAAGTCTGTAAGTCTTCTATTTGGACGGCCATCATCCTGTCCACAAGTCATGCGGACAGCCAGAGTTTCATCATCGACAACCTGATCCTTCTTCACTTCAATAAGGCAAGATTTCTCAGATAGGGAAAAGGATTTCTCCTTCAAATTTTTACATGCTGCATCTCTTTTTGGCATTTTGCGAGTAGCAGAAGGCTGCTCACTTCTCTCTGACAAACTTCGCTTCTTTTGTTTATCTCTAGCCATATCTTCCTTTTCAGTTTTGGAAACAATGGATTTCAGTTTACTCTTGCTGTTCGTAACACCTATTTTGAATATTAACAGAAAGAAACGGAAGAAACAAGTGAATTTATAAATTTGATAAGAAAACAAAGGTAAGTGATATAAAGACTGTAACAAAAGGCAAATGAAACAGACATGAGACAGAAACAAGAGATTTATAAGCATCATGATCATCCACAATGCCGGTAAAATAGCAAGGCAAAAGAGGAAAAGAAAGTAGAACTTTCACACATGATCAAGCAAATAATATAAACTAAAAAGGCAGAGTATAGGGAGCCAGTAAATTAGAAGGAATACATCAGTAAATTATGTTTGATTATAACCATAGTTATCAATCCCGGATAACGGAGCATAGCGGCCAATCCAAAAATGCTATAGCGCTATAGACTTATAGCACATAGCGAGATGATCGCTATTCTGAAATTTTTTATACATTTTATGTAATTTATAATAAATACATATAAATGCTTAAAAATTTTAAAATACTCAAAAAATTTGACATTCATAATTAACCATAAAAATCATAGGTCTTAAGCAAACATACAAGTGAGGCGCAGTGGTTCTAAACTTTGAAAGAGTTTTCTAGAAGTTGAAACCCCGTTTTTATATCCAAAAACCAAAATTACCCTATAAAATGCCCCTTTAACATTAATATTGAAGGAAATTATCAAAGATTTTGGATGTCATCAGCATAGCAGCGCTACAAATACCGCTATCGCAGCCATTACAGCCACTACAATGAAATGTGATGCTATGATAATGCATATAGCAGCCACAGTCAAGGGCCGCTGCGCATCGTTGCGCCGCTATTGCGCGCTATTGATAACAATGATTATAACTTTGAAGGCAGACCTAGCATCTACACATAATCTTTCCTCAGACCCTTTTCACATGAAAAAAATAAGATTAGTAGTAGTCGTAGTAAAGAATTATGTAATTAATACAAAGGGTAAGAGGTGAGAAAAAGCAGAAAAGGAAATGAGTAGCAGAACACAGACAGTAATGAAAATAGATAGCAATCAAAAAAAAATGTAATTTGGGTATATGATCTTTACATATGCATAATAGTTAATTGAGAAACGCACATGCCAATCTCAATTAATTAAATTAAACCTTACTGCATTGGGATGTATTGGATGCTAAATCCAGTATTCCAGTGCATATTCTTTGCAAGAATCAAATATGATTTCCAAGAGATTAATTTTGTTTCCAATTCAAATTCCATTCCTTTGATTTTTTAAAAACAAACACAGAAACATCAAATCATGTACTAAATTTGAGTCTTCATTCTTAATGTGAAAATTTCTATCCTAACCTACTCTCATTATCAATGAGTGACATGACTTCTATATCAAGCACATCACCTTTCGATAAAGTTATTATATTTTTACTCTTCTCAATATTATTATTTAAATTTAATCAATCACCGCTCTTCAATTTTATCCCGACATGCATTCTCAACTTTTGCAACATTACATTGGAAAGTAAACAAGGTCAACAGTGTAAAATATGGTCTTTCAGGACACAACAACATCTATATTGTTCTTAAAAAGGCAAAAAAAAGACCATACAATTGCTTTGTTTGCAATTTTCTACAATATCAAGGATTGCATTGTAACCACACAACCCAATTTTAAACCACTGCATATTAGATTTCTTGTAAAACTCAATTGCTATATGTGCTAATTTATCAAATGATTTACCAACCATCCTGTATTACACCTAGTAGTATTGCATTATGAGCACCTATTACTTCCATTATCTACCATGGCTTCAAAAACTTGAATTTAAAAATTTAAGGACATCAAACACAAAAGAATGAACCACTTATTAATTAACCAACCAATAAGCTTGGCCATCCAATGCTCACAAGTGAACCCAACAAAAAGATAGACTGTAATCAAGTCATAAAACACAATAAATACATCTAAAGCTACCAATGCGAAATCGAAATTAACAAACAATTAAAAACACAAATCTACTAAGTATGTGTCTAAAAAACTTTTTTTTTCAGTTTTTAAAAAATTTATTAAAAAACATGCACTTGAGTTCCAACATATCAATAAGCAACAGCAACTGGTGCCATCATAAAGCATTTGCAAAATCATCATCATCAACAACAACAACACACAATCACTAGGTATATAAAGCAGATCAGGGTTTAGGAAACAAGAAAAATTTCAGCAGCAGAAACCCTACCAAAGGACAAAGTTGCTATATGGCTTCAAATCCTAAGCTAGAACCACAGTACAGCCCAAAGATCGAATTTTTAACACAACTAACGATAAAGCAAAAATGGGTATCAGAAAATTATAGAAACAGTAAAAAGATGAACAATAGTCCTTCAACCATTCATCCAAAAACCACACGAAAAAACACCATGCTATGAGAACAAATACACCACTCAATAAAAGTCAGTGACGGTAAGTAGATTCATGTACCCGGTGAAGAGAAACAAAGCAGAGGTTGTAGAAAGGTTAGGGCTACTTTGAGCTCAAAAGCAAAATAGATGAAACAAACTGAGAGTCGAGAAAAAGGGTTAGATGAAAACGGTGTATTTATATTACCCGATTGATTGGGTGCTGAAGAATTGAGAAGAGAAGCAGAACCCATATGTGTAGAATTGCCTTCCTTTTTAGAAAACACGCAAATTTTTTATCTATTGAAGTGGATTTGGGAAGTTTTGGGACTGAGAAGGCATGTCTATTCTTATTTGAAGCAATGTGTGGCTTTTGGACCATTGCCTTTGGCGGGGACGAAATTTTGGGAGAGGGTTTTTTGGCGCCCATGGAATATCAAAGAAGAACTAAAAGAAAAAGAAATGGACAAAACAGAAAAAACCCTGCATTGCACATTTACTTACCTTAATTTCCCACCTTCATAGGAGAATCTGAATACTTTTCAAAAGGATTGCCCTAGATGAGAAATGAGGCACATAACTTGATATTCCATGGGCCCAAAAAACCCTCTCCCAAATTTCGTCCCCGCCAAAGGCAATGGTCCAGAAAGCCACACATTGCTTCAAATAAGAATAGACATGCCCTTCTCAGTCCCAAAACTCCCCAATCCACTTCAATAGATCAAAAAATTGCGTGTTGCCTAAAAAGGAAGGCAATTCTACACGTATGAGTTCTGCTTCTCTTCTCAATTCTTCAGCACCCAATCAATCGGGTAATATAAATACACCATTTTCATCTAACCCTTTTTTCTCGCCTCTCGGTTTTGTTTTTCATCTATTTTGCTTTTGAGCTCAAAGTAGCCCTAACCTTTCTACAACCTCTGCTTTGTTTCTCTTCACCGGGTACATGAATCTACTTACCGTCACTGACTTTTATTGAGTGTGTATTGTTCTCATAGCATGGTGTTTTTTCGTGTGGTTTGGATGAATGGTGAAGGACTATTGTTCATCTTTTTTACTGTTTCTATAATTTCTGATACCCATTTTTGTTTTATCGTTACTTTTGTGTTAAAAATTCGATCTTTGGGCTTGCACTGGGTTCTAGCTTAGGATTTGAGCCATATAGCAACTTTGTCCTTTAGTAGGTTTCTGCTGCTGAAATTTTTTCTTGTTTCCTCAACCCTGATCTGCTTTATATACCTAGTGATTGTTGTTGTTGTTTTTGTTGTTGATGATGATGATGATTTTGCAAATGCTTTATGATGGCACCAGTTGCTGCTGCTTTTTTGATATGTTGGAACTCAGTGCATGTTTTTTTAATAATATTTTTTTAAAAACTGAAAAAAAAGTTTTTTAGACACATACTTAATAGATTTATGTTTTAATGTTTGATAATTTGGATTTCGCATTGGTAGCTTAGATGTTGTATTTATTGTGTTGTTATGACTTGATTACAGTCTTATCTTTTGTTGGGTTCACTTGTGAGCATTGATGGCCAAGCTTATTGGTTGGTTAACTAATAAGTGGTCCATTCTTTTGTTTTGATGTCTTAAATTTTAAATTCAAGTTTTGAAGCAATGGTAGATAACGGAAGTAATAGGTGCTCATAAATGCAATACTGCTAGGTGTAATTACAGGATGTTGGTAATCATTTTGATAATAGCACATTAGCAATTGAGTTTACAATAAAATCTGGTATGCATGGCTTAAAATTGGTTTGTTGTTACAATGCAATCCTTGATATTGTAGAAAATTGCAAACAAAAGCAGATTGTATGGTTTTTTTTCCTTTTTAAGAACAATATAGATGTTGTAAGACCAGATTTTTACATTGTTGACTTGTTTACTTTCCAATGTAATGTTGCAAAAGTTTGAGAATGCATAGTCGGGATAACATTGAAGAGCGATGATTGATTAAATTAAATAATAGTATGGGATAACATTGAAGAGCGGTGATTGATTAAATTTAAATAATAGTATTGAAGAAGAGTAAAAATATAATAACTTTATCGAAAGGAGATGTGCTTGATATAGAAGTCATGTGACTCATTGATAAGGAGAGTAGGTTAGGAGAAATTTTCACATTTAAGAATGAAGACTCAAATTTAGTACATGAGTTGAAGTTTCTGTGTGTGTTTTTAAAAAATCAAAGTATGGAATTTGAATTGGAAACAAAATTAATCTCTTGGAAATCTATTTGATTCTTGCAAAGAATATGCACTGGAATACTGGATTAGCATCCAATACATCCCAAGATCTCCTGTTAACAGTTAAACTTCATTTAGCCCCGTAGGCACATCACAGGGTCACTTTGCATCAATGTCCTAGTGATTGAAGTGCATGGAGGCAAGCAAAAGAGATAATGACGATTAAAATAGGACATTTCCTCGAAAAGTTAGAAGGCATGCAAGAAATCTAAATTATAAATCTATAACTGGTGATGTAGAAGGAAAATCAAACTGACATAATAATGAATCATAGTAAGCGCATTGAATCGTTGATACCTCAGTTGACTCGAAGGATGGGATCAAGTGTTTGCGACGAACAAAATATTTCACGAAGCTGCTAATGTTGCACTTTGGAGCGATCTTCTGCTATGTCGCATTGTTGCGTCAGGTTAGAAACACAGAAAAAATGGTTTTGTTGGACTGGGCCAACGAAAGGCCAGCCCATTATTGAGCCCGATAACAAAATATCGTTGCCTTTGAGTGCTAACTGGTTTTCCCTAGGTCAGGGAATCGTGATTTCAGATTGGTATTTGAACTTGCAAAAGTTTCGTATTCTCTCTGGTTTAGTTGGAGCTTCCTCTCTGGTTTAGCCGGAGCTTCCTCTCTGGTTCTTGTCGGAGCTATTCCTCTTAGCCACCTTACACTGTTCGCCGTTTACAATCCCTCTTCTAATCTGGTTCGTGTCCTCCTTATCTCTTGTCCAGCCTTAGATCCCTCTTCTAATCTGGTTCGTGTCCTCCTTATCTCTTGTCCAGCCTTAGTGTTAATAGAGCGGCCACTAAAAATATTCTGGATCAAAGCCTGGGGGGATCCTCAGGAGGTGCAGATAACATATATGGGCACCAATACTTTCCTCTTCACATTTAGAGACAAAGCAGAAGTTAGAGAGGTTTTACAAAAGGGCCCTTGGTATGTTATGGGAAATATTGTGAGCTTGCAGTGTTGGTCCAGAGGCATCTCTTTATGAAATTGATTATTGGAAGACTACATTCTAAGTTCATTTACATGGCCTTCCTATAGAAGTTCTAACTACTACAAATGCAACAAAGATAGTTAGCAAGTTCAGTGAAGTACTGGAAGTGGAAAATCCTATGGTGGAAGGAAACTTTTGCGTACATTTGTTAGAGTCAAGGGCTTGTTTGATATCAGGAAACCCCTTTCTACTGGATGTTGGGTTCCAAGGAAAGACATGCCTGAAGTCTGGATCCATTTCAAATATGAGAAGTTACAAGGGCAACTGTTTCAATTGTGGCATAATTGGCCATGAGCAAAGAAATTGCAAGGAAGCTAGGGCTATGGCAGCTTTTAATGCCTCTATTCCAATGTATGGGCCTAAACTAGGAGTCCCCCAGCAAAAAACATCAGAACTCTTATTCACAAACAACAATCTTGGTCATCCAAACATGGAAAATCAAAGGTCGGAAGTCCAGATAGCTGGCGGATGAAGATGAATGCTTAGAGTCTCATGGAGCTGTAGGTGAGGGGGATGCCCAACAACCAGCTGAGGGAGGAAGTGGGCCCCAGTCAGAGGGGACAAGTGAGACAGAGCAGACTACAGGTCAGGGCTGTGCTCAGAATATTGCTGTGTAGTGCTAGGACAGTTGTGGAGACACCATCCCTGTATCCCTAACCACTGGAGCGGGTACAGCACGGGGACAAAAAAGCACTTTTGAGGATTTGGTTATAGATTAGCAGTATGTGGGGCCACCCCCTATGATATCAGAGGATGATAAAAATATAGAACCCAACAACACATTCGAGCTGCAAGGTGAATGGGCCAGAATCAGGCCCATGAAAGATTTGGTGCAACCTAGTATCTAGCTTAGCAAAAGTATTTCCTTAGTGGACTTTAAAACAGGTCAGAAGCAAGCAGGATTGGGCCCGGCTCAAATTGAGGATTGGCTCTACAAACAGAATGCATTGGGCTCAAGGATACAGTCTGTATTGTGGACTACCCTAGTCAAGAAAAAGGGAGGCATGAAGGAGTCATTCTCACGAATGAGGAGATACTAAAATGCAGAAAGGCTTGTGGAATGGGAGAACCCTGACCAAGGGTGGTTCCTAGTAGTGTTTGTTCAACCAAACACAGTCAACTAGCAATGCTCATATTTCAAGGGAAGGAGTAGATTACTTGTTGAGCTTCCACAAGAGGGCCCTGCTCAGCAAAAGAATGAAGCTACTCACAGCATACCCAAAGGAATTGGAAATATGCTCATTCATGGCATCTCGCAGACTTTGTCATTAAAACGAACTAGAAGGGACCCAACAGAAGAGGACATGGGCTCTTACCTAGAAGACTGTACCACTCACAGAGGAGGAAAGAAGTTGAAGTTGCTGGAAGGGCCAGTACAACATGTTAGAGAATATCTCCTATTTAGGGAAATTAGAATAGAATTAATGTATTTAAGGAAACTAGGAAACTACATTAGGTGTTGATTTGTATAGTTGTATTCCTTATTTTTGTATAGGTCTATGTTTCCTAATTTTGTACAAATTATATTTCCTATGTTTCCTTTATTAGTGAGTGTAAATCATGTATATAAATATTCAGCTGCTGAGGTATTTTTCCTCAAGCAATTCAGCAATCCTATTCTCCACTTTTACATGGTATCAGAGCTCACTTTCTGTGGGCCTGATAAAAGTCAGAATCCTAGTCCGCTGTCCGCTATCCCTATCCCTCTCTCATAGTCCTGACGTCCAGCAACCGTCCGACCACCGTCCAGCACTGTCCAGCACCGTCCGGCCACCTGCAGCCACCGTGCAGTCATCGTCCAGCAACTGCAACGTCAGCAACAGACACAGAAGGTGTCGATCTATTGATCCCCGAAAACAGCGCCACCAACCGCCTCCGCACGCGCCCTCACACGCCGCCACCGTCCGCTGTCCTTGTTGGCGCGTGTAAGCCACGCGCCGCCTTCCAGGCCTCCTTTTGCTTCATCGCAGGTTCCGTCAGCTTCGTTTAGGCCTCCTCTGTCCGTTTTGGGGGTCAAATACCCTAAAAGTCAGAACTCACAGTCCGCTGGTCTCCCTCAGAACTCAGTCCGTCGGTCTTCCTCTTTGCAGTTACTATAATGGCATCATCCACATCCTTTTCTGAAGTTGTGACAGGAAAGCAGCCTATTTTTTTGTCCAAAGCTGAAATCCAAGAGTATATGCAGTGGAAGGAAGTCAAACAAAATCAGTCAGCCACAACTACAATTGCTCATACTGGTAATCCTACAGTTTGTATATCTCATACCAATCATAATCCGACATCTTGGGTTATTGATTCTGGTGCTTCCGACCATGTGTTTTGGTAATCGGTCACTATTCTCTTCTCCTTTACTTGAGATTTCTCGCTCTATTACTCTTGCTAACGGTTCTAAAGTACCAGTCCAAGGCATTGGTCATGTTTCTCCCACTGAATCTATCTCATTAAAATATGTCCTATTCATGCCTGAATGTCCCTCTAATTTGATTTCCTGGAGTCAACTCACCCATTCACTTAATTGCTCAGTCACCTTTGATTCTGATTCTTTCATTATTCAGGATCGCGGTACGGGGAAGACGATTGGTGTAGGACGTGAATCACAAGGACTCTACTATTTGAAGACCACGTCTCCAACAGTATGTGCTGCTACTGAGTCTCCCCACCTTCTTCATCAACGTCTAGGTCATCCCAGTCTGCAGAAACTTCAACTAATGGTTCCATGTCTTGCAAAATTGAAGTCCCTAAATTGTGAGTTATGTCAACTTGGGAAGCATACTTGTTCTTCCTTTCCTACTCAGGTTCAGAATCAAATAGAACCTTTTGTTGTTATTCATTCTGATATATGGGGTCCAAGTCGTGTCTCTAATTCATTAGGATTCAGGTATTTTGTCACCTTTATAGATGACTTTTCTAGGTTTACTTGGTTGTTTTTTATGAAAGAACGGTCTGAATTATTTTCTATCTTCAAGTCATTCTATATTGAAATCCAAAATCAATTTGGAAAATCAATTAAGATCTTAAGGAGTGACAATGCCAAAGAATATTTCTCTCATGAATTTTCAACATTTATGTCATCTCATGGTATTCTACATCAGTCTACATGTCCCCACACACCTCAACAAAATGGTGTGGCTGAAAGAAAAAATCGCCATCTTATTGAGACTGCCAGAACTTTGTTATTACATACAAATATGCCTCTACATTTTTGGGGGGATGTTTTAACAGCTTGTTATTAATCGTATGCCTTCTTATGTTATTAATAACCAAGTACCATCACAAATTATTGTTTCCTACAAAGTCTCTACATGTTGTCCCTCCTCGTATGTTTGGTTGTACTTGTTTTGTTCAAATCCTCTCTCCTGGTACAGATAAATTGTCCCCTCGTGCTATCAAATGTGTCTTTGTAGGTTATTCCAGGCTACAAAAAGGATATTGGTGTTATTGTCCTTCCTCCCGTCGTTGGTATATTTCTGCAGATGTAACATTCTCTGAAGGAACACCATACTTCACCTCTTCCGCTGAGCCTAATACAATCTCTGATGTATTACCGATTCCCTATTTTGGTCCACCTTTGTCTCCTTTGTAGGTTTTGTCACCTGGTTCTTCACCTGTTCAGCCCGGAGAGACTCAGTCAGTTCCTTCACAGCACCCTCTCATCACATATCAACGAAGAACACAAGTTCTTCCATCAACAGAAGGCATAATAGAAGGTCCTAGTGATTCATGTCCAACTCCAACGGCTTCTCCTATCACGAACCTGCCAAAGTCATCACAATCAAGTGATGATCTTCCCATTGCTCTCCAGAAAGGTACTCGATCCACTCGAAATCCTCATCTCATCTACAACTTTCTAAGTTTTCATCGTTTATCACCATCATATTATGCCTTTGTATCTTCTTTGTCCTCTGTTCCTATTCCTAAAAGTGCAGTGAAGCACTTTCTCATCCGGGATGGAGGCAAGCTATGATTGATGAAATGACTGCTCAAGCAAAGTTGTAGGATGCAGATGGGTATATGCTGTGAAAGTTGATTCAAATGGCTGTATTGATCATCTTAAAGCTCGCTTGGTTGCTAAGGGGTACACTCAAACATATGGCCTTGATTATAGCGACACATTCTCTCCTGTCGCTAAGATGGCTTATGTTCGACTTCTTGCCATGGCAGCCATTCGCCATTGGCCGTTACTTCAACTTGACATCAAGAATGCATTCCTTCATGGAGACCTTGCAGAAGAAATCTATATGGAGCAACCACCTGGGTTTGTTGCTCAGGGGGAGTCTGGCTTGGTGTGTAAGTTGAAGAGATCTATTTATGGTTTGAAACAGTCTCCCCGAGCTTGGTTCGGGAAGTTTAGCACAGTGGTACAAAAGTTTGGTATGACTCGCAGTGAAGTTGATCATTCAGTTTTTTATCAACATAATTCAGTTGGTCGGTTGTATTTATATAGTGGTTTATGTGGATGATATAGTCATTACAGGTGATGATCATGAGGGAATATCTCGGTTAAAGAAACATTTATTTGATCATTTTCAAACCAAAGATTTGGGTAAACTAAAGTACTTTCTTCGTTTGGAGGTTGCTCAGTCTAGAAGTGGTATTACAATTTCACAAAGGAAGTATGCTTTAGATATATTGGAGGAAACGGGAATGATAAATTGTAAGCCTGTTGACACTCCCATGGATCCAAATAGCAAGTTGTTACCAGATCAGGGGGAGCTCTATCAAGATCCTGGCAGGTATAGAAAGGTAATTGGGAAACTAAACTATCTTACTATAACCAGACCAGATCTCTCTTTTGCAGTCAGTGTAGTAAGTCAGTTAATGCAATCCCCTCGTGTTGATCACTGGAATGCAGTGACTCGAATTCTGAGATACATTAAAAATGCTCCTGGTCAAGGGTTGGTTTATGAAGACAAAGGAAACATTCATGTTGTCGGATATTCAGATGCAGACTGGGCTGGTTCTCCCATTGATAGACGCTCCACTTCAGGTTATTGTGTCTTTGTAGGTGGAAACCTCATATCTTGGAAGAGTAAGAAACAACAAGTAATTGCTCGATCAAGTGCTGAGGCTGAATATCGTGATATGGCATTGGTTACTTGTGAACTCATCTGGGTTAAAACAGTTGCTTAGTGAGTTTAAGTTTGGTAACATTAACGAGATGAAGTTATATTGTGATAACCAAGTTGCACTCCACATTGCGTCCAACTCAGTCTTTCATGAGAGAACAAAGCATATAGAGATTGATTGTCACTTTATCAGGGAAAAGGTTCTCTCCAAGGAAGTTGTCATTGAGTTTGTTAATTCTAAAGATCAACTAGCAGACATTCTGACAAAGCCCCTTCGAATACAATTTCTTTGTGGCAAGCTTGGTGCATATGATTTGTATGCTCCAGCTTGAGGGGGAGTGTTAAAGAATATCTCCTATTTAGGGAAATTAGAATAGAATAAATGTATTTAAGGAAACTAGGAAACTACATTAGGTGTTGATTTGTATAGCTGTATTTCCTTATTTTTGTATAGGTTTATGTTTCCTTATTTTGTACAGATTATATTTCCTATGTTTCCTTTATTAGTGAGTGTAAATCGTGTATATAAATATTCAGCTGCTGAGGTATTTTTCCTCAAGCAATTCAGCAATCCTATTCTCCACTTTTACACAACATAGCCATACTACAGGGATGGATGGTGAGCAAACCTTTGTTTTAAGAAGTTTACTGTTTTCTGAGGCTGGGGTGGCAGGCCTTAAACTACCCCACCCCCAGCCATGAGTTGGATAGCTTGGAATTGTCGAGGTGTGAGGGCTGCCTCGACAATCCGGGAGTTGAAAGACTTGTGCAAAGTCTATAGGCCCTCCCTCATTTTCCTGTCTGAAACTAAATCTGTGACAAGGAAAATTGAGGACTTAAAAAGGAAACTGCATTTTAATCAATGTTTCTCTGTAGATGCTAATGGTCATTTTGGTGAATTATGTTTACTGTGGAAAAACAGTTTAGATGTTGACATTCAATACCATAATCGGAATTTTATTCATGCTTGGGTTACGGACATTAAGGAATCTTGTACGTAGTCTACTACATTTGTTTATGGGAACCCATGTTTCAATCAACGAAGAACTCTTTGGGACAGGCTGCAGGCTCTTTACTTTGACCAGAATCACCCTTGGTGTTGTTTGGGTGATTTCAACCCTGAACCTTGTCATGCCATGTCCCATGTTATATAACTCTTGCAAAACCCATCACAAAGAAGATGTTCTCTTATTTCCTCTACTTCTAAGCATCTCATATTCAAACAATTTACACATGGACAGTAAAACCTTCCACTACTATCAGCCACATTTCTTTTAGCAAATTCCAAAAACTCTTTAACTCCATTCTCATACTCATCACTTGTTCGTCTAGCATTTATCCAACTACGATCCATATCGATGCATTGTAAGTAATAGTCCCATATTAATAAAAATATAAGATATAATGAACTATTAAGTAGTCAAAGAAAAAGTTTCTTCCCAAACTGTCCCACTTGGACAATTCAAGATTCAATACAATGAGTGGAACCTTGGAAAGGTACACACTTATAAATTTTGAATCCCAAACGGGAAACTAAGGTTTCACTCAAATAGATCTTAGATAAAAATTAAAAAATGTTTAAACATATATCAAGAATGAAATTTTCATAAGTGTAGAACACCAACCTTAACTAACAATGATGCGTACTAAGCAATAGATTCTGAGAAGCCACACACTACCAAAAAAACCAATATGGATGAGTACCTGAAAAACCAATATTCAAGCCAATAAGTAAATTATGCTTTTGCTTTCAGAACAACCATTATTTATTTTGAATGCTTTATATGTGAGAATACATTGAGAGACATACCTCCCAAACCAAATAGAGCATACAACTAAAAAGTTTATATCCAAGAATAATACTAAATTCCAATACTAAAAATTGTGACTGTTTGGCTTAAAATTATTATAACGTCAACTAATTTATTACATAGTTGAAAAACCAGTGAGGAATGGCAGATTTAGCTGCAGCTTCTTGTCATGGAGCTAATTATTATCCTGGGATATCTCCTAGTATGGAGTCAGATTTAGCTGCAGCTTCTACTGTCATAACAGCCATCATGAAAAGTAATGAGCAAGGAAGCTTGATTGATATGGATCTACTCCTTAAAATATTTAATGATCCAACGATGATTGGTAAATTAATTAACGATCATAGAAATGCAGCTTCCCCTGTTAGTGCATCCTCAAATAATGTGACTGTACCCACTTCTGAATCAAAATCTGTTACTTTATCAGTTCCATTGTCTAGACCTAAACCTGAATGAGTGACAAGTGTTTTAGAAAATCATGCTATGGTCATGCTACAAAATATATCCATCTATCTCTGCCACTCTTGCTAAGTCAACAAAATTAGTTATTTTACCCAAGAATAATACTAAATTCCAATATTGTTACCAAACAACCAAGGAATCAAAATTTAAATTGTCCTTGGCTGCACAAATGAAAGCACTATTGTTGCTTTGTAATTGGAAGCACCCCTGGCTGCACACCTAAAATCAGCACCTATTGCTGTCGCCTAAAATCACCTAAAATAACACTAATTTTATAAATTGCTTCACTTCAGATTTATTTTTAATCAAACTTATTTTATAAAATTAAATTGACAAAAAAATCAATGAAGGTGAGGGTCAAGGTAGAGCTTCTTATCCTCTGCAACAGAAAATGGTTAGACAGGAAAGAAAGCTAAAGCTTTGCTCCCCATTAGAAAAAAATGGAAGCAGCCCCCACGCTCCACAATCGATCACAACCCTCAAGTAGAATAAAACAGAACCCCACAAGAAGAAAGGCAGCGTGTACTTCAATAAATTTTCATACACATAATTAAATAAATGGGCCTTCATAGTCATTCTACATTCAGAAAATGAAGTACATTGACACAGTCCTGGAAGTATATTTCCATATGGTCCATGCAAATTCTGGCATTTATTAACCATAATATCACAATTGCTAGCAGAAATAAATTCAAAAGTCAGGTACTACAGTAACACATCTTAGAAAAGAAAACAAGTTGAGAAGGGGGAACTGAGATAGGCTCTGGTGATTGGAAGCACCCCAGGCTGCACACCTAAAATCACCTAAAATCAGCACTTAATTGAAAGCACTATTTTAAATAATATTGCAATTTGTGATTTAAGGTAAATTTCGGTCCCTATTGCTGACGCCCATTTAGATTTAGGTATTGGTTCCTACTCCCTCTACATGTTTTTTGGTATTGGTTCCTATTGTTTCATACTATTAAGAATTGGGTCCCTCAAAGACCAATACCTTAATTACTTGAACAATAGGGACCCATCCTTCATTCATTTCAGAAAAAAATTGAGAAATAAAATTTAGAAAAAAGAATTAAATAGCCAAAACTGAATTGAGATAAATTATGAATCTGCTACTCAAATTATCATGAGGATGGTGTTCAATGCAAGAGATTGCATTACACTGCCTACACACATGGAGGCAAAGGTAGATGAACATGTTGAATAGCATCAAAATGAATACTAATTTGTAAAAATCTTACATTCTCACTAATAAATAGCTCCCACTCAGTTATGATCATAGAGTAGGTGGGGTGTATATTGTTTGGCCCACTTAATAATATTCCCTTCTATTCTATCCTATTCTTTTTGCACCATGGTCTCTGCTTGCAGTGCCTTGGCCTAAAACCAATGCAATCACATTAATTCTACATTACATGACCAAGTTCTGAGGAAGCTACAAATTAACAGAAGTTCCTCAGGTGGCTATGAGCATCATGTCAATACCAGAAATAGTGTATTATGTACTGGCTTTGGCATTCTGTGCATTCTCTGTAGTGCTAAAGTGGAATGAGTTAAGGTACAGTAGGAAAGAAATGCCACCAGGAACTATGGGTTGGCCTATTTTTGGTGAGACTGCAGGGTTTCTCAAACAAGAACCAGATTTCATGAAAAGCAAGAGAGCAAGGTATTTCTAGGTGGCCTTTTATAATAATTCCTATATTTTGTTATTGGCTTAATTGCATTTTTTATCCCCCTATTATCATCAATCCGCGATTTTGGTCCCCCTACTTTTTTTGCGATTTTGGTCCCCCTATTATCATCAATCCGCGATTTTGGTCCCCCTACTTTTTTTTCGCGATTTTGGTCCCCCTATTATCATCAATTCGCGATGTAGTTCAAAATTTTGGTCCCTCTATACCTCAAAGTATGTGTTAGAGGGACCAAAATCGCGAATTGAAGATAATAGGGGGACCAAAATCACGAAAAAAGAAGTAAGGGGATCAAAATCGCAGATTGATGATAATAGGGGGACAAAAATGCAATTAAGCCTTTGTTATTTTCTTCTACCCACCATCCTAGTCTTAGATATGAAGTATTCTTTTTCTCCCTTTAAGTTATGAGTATTAGTATTCATCTACAAACAATTTTCCACTGTTCCATTAACTCTGCCAAATTTCTACAGCAAACAATGAGATATGGATTAACTTTCAATATAGAGTAGGAAGTGGACTTCTTAATTTCCTTTTTAGACTAGAAAGGAACTGACTAATTGTTCATCCTAAGTTAGGTTAAACTTGAAACCGTAGATAAATTGGCTCATGTTTTATCATATAATTGCTTTTTTTCTTATTTTTTATTAAAGGAAAAATTGTTTTACAAAGATAAAAGAAAATGTATGTGTTAGGGATTTTTTTTTTTTTTGGGGGGGGGGGGGGGGGGGGGGGGGGGGTTACTCTGGACAGGAAACTAGAAGAAAACAATGAGCCAGAGCTGTTAAATCTCTGCCTATAAGAATTGGAAACAATGTTGAAACAACAATGAGTAGAGTCCAATGGTAGGGTCCAAAACCCAAAATTAGTGGAAACTGTAGTCACTAAAATATACTTCAAAGTTCAAACCAAAACAGATTATACCTTATACCATGTTAGTTCAAAACTCCTAATTAAAATTTAAAACAATTGCATCACAACTGCACCAGATGCTGCAGTTAAAATTTGAACTGACTATTTCCTATATATGATTTTTAGTGGTTAATTTGACCTGGGGACTAAGAGAGCAAGATATATATTTTATGAAATTAAAAGTGAGAATTCAAAATCATATCCGATTTGATTTGCTCATCAGTGCAGAAAAAAGTGGTGAGAATGAAAAAGAATCTCTTCATAACCCAATTAACAAAATGAAATGATATTACAGTTAATTAAAATTTCAAGCTAAAAGAATATGAAACGTGTATGAAAACCAAAAGGTTAGTTGCAATCATGATCAACAGTCATCATAGTTTCTTTGACCTTCGACTAACTATTCTAAGAGCATGCCTGCATGAATGTTAATTCCTATGATATCCTTGATCAATTCTGCCTGGTATAATTAGCATTAACAAAATTTGGTACTACTTATTTGGCTTGTTACTTTTACATTCCTTTTGATCTTGTGTGATACTGCACTGCCTCAAACTAATTAAGAGTCATTAGTCAAGAAATTGTGTGTGCTTGGCTCATTGCTACATTTTTACTTGCGGGTACTTTATAAGGTATTCTTCATCCTTAGATCCCACCTTTAATTTGACATCAAATTAATTATTGTTAGCTTTCATATCTTATCTATTGGATTGTTCTGATATCAAAGTGCATGTTATTATGCAGGTTTTGATACCAATGGGGAAGACAAAAGAAGTCAATGAAGGGAAGAATGTGAACCAGACAGAACAGAAGTACATAGAAATAGTTACTCATGAAGAATTCAAATTTTGATTTATGGGATTTTTACAGTATGAGAAAGCTTTCAAGAATCTTAAGAAAGCCAATTCTAGTACATTTAACTCCAAAAAGAGATAATTATCACAACCAATGACTTGCATTCAAAAATGTTCCATGAACATGTAAGTATAATCCTAATAGAAACAAGCAAAGCTGCCATGAAATAAAGTGTAATGTCATGTCAGTTTAGAAAGGGATTGCAGTTTGGATCCAACAATTCCCTGGATTTCTCAGCATCTAAGAAACGTTAGTTGTGAAAATCTGAATTTGAAAAAAGCTTATTAAGCCACCTAGTTTTCTGATATTAGAGGAAGGAATAAAATTTTTAAGTGAAAATGAACATATACCGTCGTATTCATTGATTTCATTCATTTCATCAGAATCACGACTTCTGTTTCAGACAGTCCCTATGAATTGAATGCTTAAAATTTCAAAATAGATTGCATTAAGCTATAACTAGGGCTCGGCTTAAATAGTAAGAGGGAGCAGAAGAGAAACATTTTGAATTGTTAGCTTTTAGGATTTGAGCAGTAGCATAGTTGTAAATCAGGAAAGTGTTAAAAGGGAAACCCTTCGAAGGAAAATGGACAATGTAAAAAGATGACTCCTGCTTTCCAAACTAGCATAGCACGTAACACACATTGGGAGACAATTGAGTGAGAGGTTTGTGCTTCTGTAGCAAAAACCTAAACTAAACCAGAGCATGGAAGCACATAGAACTTACCAGAGACAGAGAGCCCCGCAGCGCCGGAACCGTGAACAAGGGCGCGAAATGACGGCGAGCCACACGGCGCCAAAGAGATGACACAGTCGCAGACGAGACGGAGATGGAGATGACGGTGGCGAGACAACGATGAGGGACAAAGCGCGGGAGACAATGAGGAGAGGAGGCGCAGTGAAATTTTTTCACTTTTGTGAACGAATAGGGAAAGCTCTATTTGACCTAAGTTGAATTTTTTTCACTATCAGTGGGTATTTTCTACATGGGGTATAATGGAACTGATGTTAGAAAAGTTCAATTAATTTCAAAATTGTCACCGCGCCTTTTTCTACATCGGTTAAATAACCGATGTTAATTCTTGTTGTAGAATCCCAATTTTGTACTAGTGTTATAAGCTTTTATTTTATTTACTTGCACATAAAATACTGGATCCAGGCGTCAAAGTTTGATTTTATATCATGAATATTAATTGCAAAATCAACCTCCAAGGTGCAGTTGCTACGGACAATATGAATAAAATGAAGGGAGACACACAATCTGATTTTATGTCTCATCCATACTATTATAATTAAACCAATAGTTCAATTGGAACAATTTGAATGGATGATATAGGTGTAAACCAGAGGTTAATACAAAAGTAAAACTGAAAGTCTGTATACCCGGATTTCCAAGTTCTCAAATTCTGTTACAATCTCCTCATCTTCTGCCAATAACTTCTCCCCTAGTATTGCATGAATTTCCTTCAAATTCAAGAAAATTATGGCAAACATTAGTAGGCAACAAATGTATACAAAAAGAAAATAGGAGTTGGAAATTGACAAAGAAAAAGTATCACCCAAATATTAATAGCTAATACTGCTTAAGCTCAATCAAACCAATAAAACCAGGCTTTAATCCCCCAAATAAAAGTATACCTTAGATTCAATTCCCTTTCTGATCAAGATCCAAAATAGTCTGAAACATTTACTACGCTTTGACAATTTTAAATACTTACACATATCCCTCAATTAAATAACCAAACTATCTATCTTCAGTTTTCCCCACCTCAACACCCCTGAAAATAAAACCCAAAGGACTTGAGCTTTATTTCATCAGGTTCCTCGTCAAACTTTGAAGAACATTATTTTCATTTTAAAGACAATAGACGAATGAAAAACACCCATACTCTGGTTTATCAGGCTCCACATATACTTTTCTAAAAACACCCAACATAATAAATAAAAAAAGACGGTGGGAACTTACGAGTTTTAGGAACTTGCGATTGCAGGGATGCTCGACCGTCCAACCAAGCCGCAGCGACGCAGAGCACTCACACGACTGGAGTGGAGACGTGGAGCAGGACGACAGCAGAAGAGGCGTGGGTCACTCGCACGACTACGGCGCAGGACGACGGCAGAGAAGGCGTGTCGCAGGACGAGGGCGGAGGCGCGGCAATCGCAAATCGGTGAATAGGTGGTGGTGGGGGCTTTGTGACGAGGAAGATAACAAAGGAGCACAAAACCAATTAGGGTTTCTAGTCCCTGAAAACTTGTTGTAGAGTGTGTTTGGTAAGCGTTAGTTACTAGTTTATTGGACTAGTTTGTAAATTAATTTGAGTAACACAAAAAATGTTTGATAAAGTGTCTTAAAATAACTTATTTAGGAGTTTAAGTGCCTCAAAATAGCTTATTTTAGGAACTTCTAGTTTATAAACTACAAGCTACTTCACCTAGCTTATAATTTATAATTTGTAACTTATTTAATTTTCTTCCATTGCTAAGCCTTATATTTTGATACATTTCACTTATTATTTTTAATTTCATTTTACCTATTATTATCTAATTTTAATTTTAATGACAAAATCTTTTAATTTCTTTTTATCTATTATTACTTATATAATAAGTACCTTAAGAAATTACGACTTAATTAAATTATTATTTTCTTTTCACTATTTTATGAATTTTTATATTATACTATTTATTTTATCAATTTTATTATTTATTTTAATTTTTAATTGATTTAATAAGAATTTAATTATTTTTTTAAAAATCTAAAATTATAATTGCATAATAATATATTTTTGTCTAAAAAACACAAATAGAATTTATATAATAAAACTTATGTAATTATGTTCTTTTATGTCATTCATGTACCAACTAGTTTATCAGCTAATTCTATCAAACATTTCTAATTCAATAAGCTAAATTATCAGCTAAGAACTTATAAACTATGAGCTTATCAGCTAATTTTGTCAAACATAGCCGTAAAGTGTTAGGGGAAATAAGGGAATATGAACATATGATTGTTTTGTTAAAAAAATAAAATATATTTTTATAAAAATTTATAAATAATATGTATATTATAGATTTTTAATTTAATATCTTTAAGTAGAGTTTGGAATTTTGGATAATTAAAATAACATGATATTAAATTATTTATACAACCAGGGATGGCAATAGGTACTCTCTAGGTAAGGTACCATAGTGCCCGTCCTTGTATTTTAAAAAAAAAGCTTGTACTCGTGTCCATACCTGCGTGGCCAATAACTTTAGTGTTCGTCCTCATACCCGTTGGACACCTATATGTCCATATTTGCGTCCGTTACCCGCGCTTTTATTAAGTAAAAAATGAACAACTTAAGGAAAAATATTAATTTAAGAAAATAATATCTCAATTGAAAAATTACTCGAAAGTCATCCAAATATAATTTTTAAATATCAGTAACACAATAATTTAATTACATTGAAACACAATATGTTAATGTTCTAAAATACAACGCATAATCTATAGTTCAAATTTTTATTAAATATTACAATATGTTTTCACGTCACACTATTTTATAAACTTGGATATCATATGTTAGAATTCTCCAAGATCTGTTAAAAATGATTATTAACATTAATTAGTCATACATTATAAAGTAAAAAAACACAAATAGATAGTTTTAAAATAAAAATTTTTAATTTCTAATATTATATATGGGTAGGGATCAACTTACTCCAGAAGTAACTCTTGGTAAAGTTACTCCGCTTAATAACAACTTATAGAATGTGAATTTAACAAATCTAACCGTTGAATAATGTGATATTAATATGATTATTATGCACACCAAATTTTAGATTAATTGGACATTCACTGGTATGTCATCTTATGTGACACCCTTCTACCCCAAACTCTTATTCATTAAATAAATCGAAATATATGAAAGGTAACGTCCCACACGGATAAAAAGGTTCACATTTCTAATTGTAACAAACGTTATTTATTCCAAAAGTAAACTCATATAAGATGGAAATAGCAGTCAACGGTTTTCAAAATACTTAAGCAGCGGAATCTCAAATATCAATCTCAAAATATCCTACTAGTCATGTAAGGCATTTAAAACGGTTTACAAAAGCTCTTCCTAACTAGAAACATAAGGTAAAAATCTCCAATAATATGCCCTGATGTCACATGTATCAGAGCGACTCTCCCTTCAATCAATACTCGACACCAGTCGTGTCATCATCATCACCTGTAAAATTAACCACAGTGTAACGGTGAGGAAAAGAATATCACTCATACATACACATAGGAGGCTACCTTATCCTCACCCACATATAATCATCATTATCATCAAGTAATAACATACTCATATCATCATATACTCTTTTATCATCAAGTTATTTTCCTCATCATAGTTATATTACTCACACTTTACAAATCATCAAAACACATTCTCTACACTCAACACATACTAATCATATCATCAATAATACCCACAACATCATAATATCATTCAATATCATCATTAAATACAATGCATATTCCTCTATCACTATGCACACCAAAACGTCATCAACATCATAATATCATTCAATTTCATCATCAAATACAATGTTTATTCATCTATCATCATGCACACCAAAACATCATCAACATCATCTCAAGGATCATGACTTGGAACTCCGCACAATGGGCGTCCCTCACCAATCTCCCTAGTTGTCACCAATGATGGCTCTCATCATGGTCTCTGCACCCCCCTCTAATGGGTCCGCGCAGTTCACCTCCCCGAGTTGCACTTCACCCCTCTCTAGGCTTGTGCATCTCGAGTACAACACCTCCCTGAGCTGCACTCCACCCCCGCTCTGGGCTTGTGCATCTAAAGTACAACACCTCCCTGAGTTACACTTCGCCCCACACTAGGCTTGTGCATCTCAAATACAACATCTCCCTGAGTTACACTTCGCCCCATACTAGGCTAGTGCACCTCAAGTACAACACCTCCCTGAGTTACACTTGTCCCACACTAGGCTAGTGCACCTCAAGTACAACATCAAGAATGCTCAAGGCATCATCAACATCATAAGAATAAATACATCATCATCATCATCATTATTAACATCATAACATCATCATCAATCATCCTCATCATAAACCACTTTAAGCATCATTAATCATCATCATTATAAATCACCATAAGCATCATTAATCATCATCATACTCATAGCACTCATCGTATGCACAATGCATCGTTATATAATCATCAAATCACACCCCTCATAAGGTTACACACATCATCATCATTATCATAATAAACATCTATTCATCAAAGGTATAATCATATCATCAAAGTCACACCAAAATCAAAGTATAACAATCATCATCAAGCATTTATAACTCAAAATCCACACCGCTAATCGATTACCAGCCTCCAGTAATCGATTACTTGCAAGCAAAGCCTCTGGTAATCGATTACAACCCTTCTGTAATCGATTACCTGCAAACAAACACACCGGTAATCGATTACAATATCTCTGTAATCGATTACCTGCAAGCAATCACCCCTGGTAATCGATTACAACCTCTCTGTAATCGATTACCTACAAGCAGACACCCTGGTAATCGATTACAACATCTCTGTAATCGATTACCTGCAAGAAAACAACACTCTGAGCTGCCCAGAAAGTCCAGGTAATCGATTACAGACCTTTGTAATCGATTACCCACGACGCAGATCGCAGTTCTCACGACTTCTACCACTTCTGATAGTAGGATGGGTGTAGGATCTAGAATTGAGCAAAACAACCGGTTAGAATCAATAAAATGCACTTGAATTGCGAAAATTAGGGGCTGGAACAGCAGCTAATTTCACGCAAGAAAATGAAAGAAAATGAAGGAAAGTGAAAGAAAAAGTGGAGAGGAAGAAATGGTGAGGACGCCACTGAAGCAGGAATACACCCACAGCAGATAAGTCCAATGCCAGACGCCACTAATTCAGGAGAATTAGATGAGTCTCAGTATGGTTTGAGCAACAACCACCAAGCCTCACTCAACTCACTAAGGGAGGAGAAATTTGGGCATAATGCCTTTACTAATATCATGAATGTCTTACAAGTGAGGGAAGCCTCCCTATTTATAGAGTTTTGGGCGGCCACCCAAAGAAAAGGGGGAAAAAGATTACTCAAAAACCTCCTAAGTTGGGTGTTGAACCCATGACTCCTACCCCAACTAGCCTAGCAACCTCCCAACCAATAAAACCATTAAAATAGCGCCCATCTAGGAGGAATTAAAAGAAATTACAAAAAAATAAAATGAAAATACAAGAGTGTCCTAATTAAGGGTGGTCCATAGGACAAGGGTCCTATCCAGGGTCAAGGTGTCCTTCCATAGGGTAGTTGTAACGCCTTAATTTCTGGTTTCAGACATAATGCCCGTTGGAGACACTATTCCTGAATTCCTTGAAATCATTTCACTAAATTTTCGATATCGCCATACATTTGCTTAAACTTTCCAACGATTAGCTTAAACCAAAACCAAACAAACGTTAAAGACCTTAAATAAGTATGAAACCTACTTAAGCTCAGGGAAGACTTCATACTTAGGTAAGTATGATTCAATAAACTCATACCGAAAAATCCGGCAGAGTCTCCCCTAAAAACTGGACAATCACCAAATCCAGCTTAACCTGAAATCCAGCAAAACCAGTACATTTAAATATCATGCATAACCGAACAATAAAATCAGGCCTCGGTGGCCAACTCAGAGGTTTCACACTTATACAATTTACATCAATCACTACAGCGAATAGCTAATTAAACAAATACATATTCTCTAGGAACGACTCCTATTAAACTAATCTTCCCGCTACAAGAAGACTCGACTCCACCCTCACCTGAACTACCTCAATCTTACCGGAGGTACCTGCACCACTAAAAATATCCCCGAAACGTGGGGTGAGATAATAATCTCAGTGAATACAACTGCATGCATGAATGCAGGGAACAGATATCAATGACAACTTAACAATTCAACCATCTTCATATCTTACACATTCATGAATCATAATGCATAAAACATAATCACCCATAGTCCATAACTACTAGAAGCAATAAGTAACTCCAAGAATATGATTTACTGAGTAATGCAAGTTATGATGCTCATGATGCACTCACTGTTGTGCCCAGCAGGCATGATCTTATCACTTTCTAGAGTTAGACCTGAGCTCAGACTACGGGAACCGGCTTTCCCGGGGACGAATCCCACCCAAACTGGACCGAAGTCGTGTTTTACTTGATTTTTAACTCATAGTGCAAAGGTTGGCTTAATTAACTCACGGTCGAAACCGGCTTATATTACTCAAATGCACATAATCTCAATGAATCAATGAATGACATTCTAAGGTTTTCATTGCAAAACTTACTACCAATCACCCAATCTTAAACAAACGTTACTAGATCATTCAAATAACTAAATAGAAAAGGAGATCAAGGAGTTGGGTTCATACATTGAGCATAACGACAGTTTCGTAAATCTCGCTAGTTTCGACTCTACGAATAACAGTCCCACATTTTCAATTCAAACTCCAGAACAACCATATCAATCTATGAAATAGCGTTAAACAAAGAACTATAACCGATTCGAATAAGAATATGAGTTACGATCAAGGGAATTCGATAGTTTCGAAAACTTCGAAACTAAAGATTTCGACGCTCAATTATAAACTCATATGGTCAATCCTTCAACAATCAATCCAAACAACAAAGTTACACTAATTCTATCATCAATTATTCTATAACAAGAAGGGGAGAGAAAAGGGGCGGGCACATGCAAGGGAGAATTCTAATTCTCTAACCTACAAGTGAGTTATACTCACCAAGCTTAGCCATTCGAGGAGGAAATGAAGTTAGGAGATGATCTACTTGATGTTTCCTTGCTTTGAATCCGTTCTCAGGCTCCGATTTGGTGTTTCTCTCACTAGAGTTTTCTCTCTCTCTCTAAGATGAAAATAGGAAGAAGAGAAATGAAATGTTTATCTGATTTTTCGCTCCAACATATATATATATATATTAAGTGTTGGTAATCGATTACAGACTGTAATCGATTACCATAGGCTAAAAAGACACTAAAAGCCCTTTCTGGTAATCTGGTAATCAATTACCAACCCTGGTAATCGATTACTGAAAGACCCAGATATCCTGGTAATCGATTACTATTCCTGGTAATCGATTACCAAAATATCCGCTCTCAGGTAATCGCCTGTTGGCATCCTGTAATCGATTACCATGAAAACAACTCTCAGGTAATCGATTACGAACCTCTGGTAATCGATTACCAGGACCCAGTTTTCTCAAATACTCTTAAGTTAAATCCTAAACTTGGTTTGTAATAGGGTTTTAACCTATAGTTCCTAAATTTACCCTTCTTCACTTACTAATACCTAATCCTCTTGTCTGCAACCTAACAAATTATTTAAGCTCCTAATTTGCGGGATGTTACAGTAGTGACCCTTATTTTGTAGGGTAGTGACCTTTATTTGTAGGACACTAATTTCCCCAACTCATCCTTGCTTGAAGCTCAGGCTTGAAGTTGGTGCATATCCTCCAATGTAGGTCTTGCAGGTCCAAGCTTCTAGCAGAGTGTTATCATTCCCTCCCCCTTGAAAAGGACTTGACCTCAAATCTGCAAATTCATAAAGAAGCCATAAGAATAATGAACTGGGTAGAAGAAGGAGATGGATGACAAAATTTAGGAAGTAAGAAGATACTTCCCTTAGCCCTTGGAGAATAGAGTTAGGAGGTC